>JAODAL010004682.1:0-67500 GCA_025379985.1 Phyllomedusa bahiana | reverse complement strand
ATTGACCATGTCCTACATGCCTAAATCACTGAATTGCCGCCATGTGATTGGCCTGATATAGAAATAAGTGTTAACTGAGCATAGAACAGGTGTACCTAATAAAGTGGCCGGTGAGTGTATCTGCACAGGGTGTGAGGTGCGAAGGTTTCCAGTGTCAGGGTGTCTCTGGCAGATATTTAGATATTTCCCTTTCTCTTCTGATAAGTGACTGGTTGGTGCAGTATTCACAGTTTTGAGAACTCACTGTTATTTTTGTTTTCTGTAAAAAGTTTAGTGAGGTTTAATTTAAAATGTGTCTTTGTTCTATTGATAAGAAACTATCAGGGACCTCTGGGGCAGATTTATAATTACTGGCTCAGGTTTAGGGTCCGTCCACACAATACTGGTTTTCAGTCGGTTTCAGACAGTTTTCGGATTTGAAAACCATCTGTAAACCGGCTTGTCCAACCATCAGCATAGACTTCAATATAAAATCCGAGCTGTAGTCCACACAGCTCGAATTTTCTGTCGGCAAATCTGACCATTTAAAAAACTTAGAATATGTTCATTCTTCCGCCTAAACTATCCCCCTTTACGTTCAAAAAAAGACAAACTACCGATCGGATAATCTGATAGGTATTTTGTCAGTGCCGTGTGGATGGACCCTTAGACAGAATAAATCTAGACGAGATAGAAAGAGATGCATCAAAATCATCACAGTGGTGCAGAATTTGGATAAACCGCACTTTACAACACTTCATTGTGCTTCACTTCTGTTCTAAACGATTTACAAAAATGTCCAGTGAGCTGCAAAAAGTGTGAAGAGCAAGAAACACATCAGATATGTGGTAATTTACACAGCAACGTTTGAGCAGGATCCTCTCGCTTATCCCTTCATATAGAAGTGTCATGTAACCAACAATTACCGAAATATGTGATAGCACCTAGGACTCCTTATTAGTGTTGAGCGATTTTTATCGACAAAGTTGAAATCGCCAAGGTTTTTATGGTGATTGAGAAATTTTACAGATCATTGCGATAATTAAGGTTAAATCTGTGCATCCATCTAGTTAAGACGCGCCATTTCGCGCTTCCTGCAATTTTTGGCGGCCAGCAAAACAATTACAGAATAGAGCAGTGGTTAGATGTGTGTGCGACATCAGAACTGGGATGTGTTAAGATAGTGAATGCTGGAAAAAAACACAAACCTCGAAGATACCTAGAACAGCTTTCCTGTTTCAGCAACCTTAGTGTCTCCACAGGCGTCTCATAGGAATAGGACGTTCGCTCTGCCCAGAGGCCAACCAGCTCATGCGAAATTAGACTATTCTGCACAGAGAAACCTCTACTATACTGTGATCCTTCCAATTAGTTAGATTAGAGATTTTGAAGATTTTATGGTAGTTAGCTAGAGAATTATAAAGAGCAACACTGCTGTAAATTCACGGCGGGGGTGCAGGGGGGGTGGGCCCGCGGGCGAACACAGACAAGCTCTATCTATAAAGAACATTGGATAAATTTCAACAAGACTTATGTGACATTGCACTTATTATTACATTTGCTATTGAAATATTACCTGGATATTGGGCAGCCTGACTTATATTGGATACCACATCATTTCTAGTAACTGCAGGTCCTTTGTTAGGTGCAAAACTCCACATTTTATAATCATTATACATATTCACATAGGTGTATTCATTTTCAATTTTACCATTCCACTCTGTGTTAATATATCCACCTTGCAGTTTAATTACAATCCAGCAATCTTGTAGTCAGAACAGGTTGTTTTGTTGCCAAAAAAACCGTTGGGTTTTATTTAAAAATCCCCAATAACATACGATAAAAATAACAGATACGTGTTTTCTTTTACTTTTGCGCACCTCCAGCTTTGTTCATTGCGATGCAGCTCCCACGTAAATCTAAACAGCATTCCTATAAGTCACCCACAGGTGAATTGAAAGGTGCAAAAAATACCAGTGTATCTATACGAAAACCTAACAATACGTTTTTTGCGACTTTTGCCCAGGTATCCAGATATTGTTGATTAGACACCTTTGCAGTTTAAAATTGAATCAGAAATTTTGTATTTGATTAGAGTGAATATGAGAATAGCTGTGATTTGCCGTCTTTTAATAAGAACTTTCCAAAACTACTCCATACCATCTCAAATGTTATTATAGTTCAAACATGAGCGAAATTCAGTGGTAAGCGAGCAAAGAGGGGGGTAGCACATGGAGGTAGAGGTACGAGAGAAGGTGCTACCTTCCCAGTGCTCGGCGACAACAACACGCATGCAGCGTATCGTCAGTTTAGACAGGACTGTCAAGGCCAGACAACGTCAGGTTCAGGGCCCTTGTGAAACAAGTAACGCAACATCGTCCGCCAATCTGATCCTTCCTGGTTAATGCAACCTGCAATCTAGCAGTCTTTACCTCCACGTCCTCCACCATTCACGTGCCACAAATGAGTCGACATCAGCATCATCAGTCATCCGTCAACATGAAGCAGTCCCAAAATGTCAACAATCGTGACCCAGCACTGTGGATAGATCCCATTGACGAATGACCTCTTTGAAGACAAATGTGGTTGGGGTCAGAAGGCATGTTAAAAGATCAAGAGGATGAATTAGTCTGCTCTTGACGCCCAGTTTACCAGAAGCATCAGAGGAGGGTGAAGGAAGGCTCGAACAAACGAGCAAAAAATACCCAGGGCGCTCGGCAACGTGCCTTGCAGTGCCCCTTGGGTTGTAGCCTGCAGCTTCTGGATGCAAGAAAGTCATGAACGCAAGTCACCTGTGTTATGATGAAGAGATGATCGACGACAATTAGCGATCCATCCTGGTTCTTTCCCCAGATTTTGCTTGCGAGCGCTTCAACAGTGACGAGGAGTAAGACGATGGGGTAGTGTCAAACGGTCCCGCCTCAAAAAGGGAGAGGGCGGTCCAGCAGAGTCCGCGATATGATAATCCGCCAGAGCCATAGTCAGCGCAAACCCCGCACCTTGCGCTTAACCGCCGATAAAAAGGTCCAGGACCTCCTAAGCCTGGGCTTCATTGAGCAAGCCTCTGATTCACCCAGCGATGTCATATCCGTCCCCCCTATCCCCCCCCTCCCCCTTCTTGCCCGTAAAAGCATAAGTATAGGCAAATGAACCTTAAGTGGTTAACACAACCACAACATGTCTAGTCACATGCAGCGAATGCATGAGTTGAAAATGGAGGGAACACTTGGCCAAAAAAAGTCCAGAAACCGCGCCGGGCCTCCAACCACGTCTCACACCCTCTGTCTCCGGCCTCCTCCTCCTCCGCCACCACCAAGCGAACCTCAGCAGCCCTTTCACTCAGATCATGTATACAGGATCAGCCTCCGCTTCAGCCTCCACCCTGTTGCGAGTACCACCAGCCCCACCAGAAGACCCATCCTACCCTAATCTCGCTTCCGCCAGTTTGAAGACCTCAACGTGCCGTACAGCGGCCAGTCTATGCAGCCAGCCTACTGTCTTTCAGGTTTGGGCGCGAGAAGAAAACACATAAACCCATACCATCCCAAAGTCCCCAAAAGCCTGAATGTCCGGCATTGCCCTAGCAGTTTGGCCTTGGAAAATGTTTGCCTTTATTTTTTCGCTCTGGTGAACCCAGATGGGTTCCGCCCTCGTCAATGCCCTCGCCTGCCCCCAATACAGATGCCCCGTGCAGCACGCAATATCCTGCCAGAATAAGCCGTCCCTGTACCTTCCAGCACGATGTCACTCTAAAATTTCAAGCGCGAAAGTCTGCATCTGTGTCCGGAAAGTCCATCTCAACACCCACCCGACACATGGAACTAGTAAGCACTGCCAAGCCGCTTATATCTCTGGTGACAGCTCACTGTGTGAGCCTGGGTGGAAGTCTCTGGGGTGACGGTGGCTCTCATGGCCCCCCCCTATGTATTTTCGTCGCAACGCTCTTTAAAAACCGCAGGGATGCGTGCAGGGCTTCTATCCCCCAAGGTCCTCTTGTGGCAACACACACGTGCCAGAGACACCAAGCCGTGTTGAAATTAATCTGCCCATTGGAGACCATCCCCGACACAGGTCAGGGAGCTGTGGACGGCTCTCCACAACGAGACCAGAGCGCTGGCTGGGTTACAAGAACTCTGTGCCAGGCAAGTGGTTGTTGGCATAACGGCGAAGTCTGCTGGCCGCGCTTAAGAATCGGTAGGCAGGAGCACATCCTTGCCTAGGCACATGTCATGAAACCTTGTCGTCCAGAAATATCTAAAGAGCTACCCGGGTCTGGACTGCCCTGCTGAAGAAGGCTCGATGTCTGAAGTTCACCACATCCCGCCGCCTGAACGAACGTTACCCTCTTCTTTGCGCTTGGGCTGCGTAGCAGCGTCAGCTCGGCCTCCCCCTGCAACCGTCGTCATTGTTGACGTGGCAACAGGCTGGAAATCCACCCTCCAACATGCTCCAGCGATTGTGGAAGTCACGCAATGCCATTACGCATTACGAAGTTGAACACAAGGCCAACATTCAGCGGTGCTGCACCTCGGGGAGTGAGCCCACCGAGATGTAGGCAGGTGAAAAGAGCTCTGCACCAACCTTGCAGTTTTAAAGAGCTCACCAAATGGTCAGGTGCTGACGATGCCCTTAGTCAGCATGAGCATCTGTGGTGAACTAGTTCAGGAGACATCGTAGGCGACACTCTGAAACATCAGGTCCCCCGTCACACGATGGAGGAGAACGGACACAGATGCAGACACGAGCCTTTCTCTCCGTCAAATCCACAAGCCCACCCAGATTCCTCAATTTATCCTGTCTTCATTAGGCAGTGTTTCAGGTCCAGAGCTATGCAAGGCGCACCCACAGCTCATCAGGTGCATCATCTGAGGCAAAGTCAGGCTGTGTTGAAGCTAGTGCCGAGAAGTCGGAAGAGGAGGAGGATGAGGAAAGGTAGAGGAGTATGTCCTAGACAACCGACGTCCCCCTGCCTTGGAAAAGGTTTGGCGTGAATTATGAGGCAGATGATGAAGATGAGTTTGCTAGTGCCCCCTCAACCCAGAGGCTTGGGAACTATCAAAGGCTCCATCTCTCGACATTATTACATGGATGGCCCATTTCCTCCAACATGAATCCTCGCATTAAGGCCAAACAAAATGAACAAACAGTTTACTGGGAGGCCCAACCCCGGAAACAAAACAAAACTCAGCAACTTTCCTTCCACCCACCAAATATAGAATAAAATGCAGAAGATGGAGACCTTGCTGAATGGATCAACTGGAGACTATCTGTTGCGTCTGCTTCCGTTCTTCAAATGTCACGGTGGAACAGACGCCAGCCGACGTGACAGCAGTAGAGTGCCAAGTAGCCGTAGCGGAGCAGCGGCATCAGCAGGCACGGTGGCAGAGCCTAATGGTGACCTCTGGCAATCTTTATTTACCCACCTCCGACCAACCATGCATTGCAGGGGGCCAAACCAGATAACAACACCCAGAGACCCAGCTTAAGATTTCCATGGTTGCACGACAATCTGCTCACAACACCGAAGTTTTATTGTATGTGTTCCGGACCATATATGACTTCTGGTATCCAAAATGGACGAATGGCCCGAGCTCGCTCCGCGCACGCCATAGAGGTGTTTTCCTGCCCAGCAGCCAGCGTCAGGATCTGATCGTACCCTACAGCACAGCCGGAGGAGTCATTACAGACAAACGCAAATCCGGCATTCCACAGATAATGATGGATCGTTGACTTTCATCAAGAAGAATCAGGCATGGATCTCTGATGATTGTTGTGGCCCCCAATATCCGAGGTCGACCGATTAGTTGCTTGGTCTACTATCACTTCCTCTCCAACAGAAGGATCCTCTTGAAAACTTATATTTAAAATTAACATTTCTTACTCAGCAATTTTTATTCTCAATACCCAACCAGTTCATTTGCTGGTTTTGCTGTGAGAGACTAAAAAGACACCAAAGGTTTCATTGACAAAACCATATTCCATTTACTCTCTTCAACAATTAGAAATTTTAACATTGTCAATGGTTTTGGGTCATGTTGCCTCACAATATTTAACATGGCTGAGAGGTCATATTTATAATTTTTTGGGTCAAGTAGCTGTGAATAACAGCAATAAAATCATGGTCCTTTGGTACAGAAATGTGCTTCTAAGAGGCATATTCTCCTTCAAAATTTTTAACAGTGGCTGAGAAGTCATTTTAATAATTTTGGGTCCATGCTGCTTTGAAATGCCGCAATACTACAGTCCAATTCTAAAAAAATGTTTGTTTCTAATAGACATTTGTTCTTCACAAATTGTTTAAAAGTGGCTCATGGGTCATGATTTCTGAATTTTGGGAGCATTTTGCTGTGCATGCACTATACCTACAGGTCCTATACTAAAAAAATGATAGAGTTTCTAACAGACATTTGTTCTTCACAATTGTCCACAGTGGCTCAAGGGTCATGCTTAGAATTTTTGGGCATTTTGTCTGTTGGACATGCTAGCAATCACAACAGGTCCTATTCTAAAAAAATGTTGTTTTCTAACAGACATTTGCATCTTCACAATGGTCAAGAGAGCTCAAGGTGATGGTTCTTGTCATAAACAGATAGGTAGACACTGGTTAATGGACACATATTGCAAATGACTTGTTTTTGCAAGACTTTAAATAGCTATCAATCCCTATATAGAGCACAACCCATTTAATACATTTAAAAAAGCAGAAACAAGACAGTGGTGGGATTCCATCCGAATTTAACAATGTGTTTTTTCAAGAATAAAAGTACTAGAAAAACATGCCTGTACAAAAAAGCTGTTAATAAAAATTCCTCGAATTGTACAAGGGAGGTACAGGAAAACTTGACCAGATGGTAGGTTATTCAGAGGACATGAGTAAAGGAACACGGACAAAGAAACAAAGTCAGAGACCATTTCCTCCATCACATTGAGTAAAAAAAACGAGAAAAAGAATGCCAAGATAAAGGGGCACCTGGGTGTAACAGGAGATTACCGCACCAGTATTTCCAAGTGAGCTCAATGGTCCACACTCATACAAGGGGCAAGCGCTACCCCGGTATTGACTGAGTACTGAGGATGCTGGAGTTCTCACACTTCCGCTTCCGCACTCTGCTTCAGCACGAAAGTTTTTTCGTTCTCGCGTCAACAGGGCATTTTAACCTGCCTTGTTAATTGATTGACGGACGCCAGCCTTGCTGTTCACCGCACCCACTGTAACTCTGGCCCAGGGTCAATCTGTGGGCACAGGACAGTATTAGTCAATGTCCAGTATTTCAACAAAAATGGGGTTGAAAGACTCCTTTCCAGCACTTTTAAATCTATGGGGGTTAAGCAGGTTTGGGCCTCATTCAGTGCCAGGACAGTGTGATATGTCAATGTCCAGTGAAACTTAAAATGGTGGATGAAAGACTCCTTTTTCCGCACTTTATAAATGTAGGGGGACATGCAGGTTTGGGGCTCATGCTGTGGCCCAGGACAGGTATAGTCAATGTCCAGTGAAAACTAAAATGTTGGTTGAAAGACTGTCCCTTTTTCCGCACTTTTTTAAATGTGGGGTCATGGCATGTTTTTGGGGGCTCATGCTGGGCCAAGACAGGTTATAGTCAAAGACGTGAGAACAAAAATGTGGTTAAAGACTCCTTTTTCCCGGCACTTTTTAAATGTGGCGGGGGTCATCGCAGTTTGGGGCTCAGCTGAGGCCAGACACTATAGCAATGTCCAGTTCACTAAAATTGGTTAAAGACTCGCTTTATCCGGCACCTTTTTTAATGTGGGGGTCATGCATGTTTGGGGCTCATGCCTGTTGGGCCCCTGCAGGACAGGTATAATCAAGTGGTCCATTTCAACTAAAATGGTGTTGAAAGACTCCTTTTTTCCGCACTTTTAAACTGGGTCATGCAAGTTTGGGCTCATGCCTGGCCCAGGACAGGTATATCAATGTCCCCAGTGAAACCAAAATGGTGGTTGAAAGACTTCCTTTTATCCGCACTTTTAATCTGGGGTCGACAGGTTTTAAAGGGTCATGCTGCGATCCAGGACAGGTATATTCAATGTCCAAGTTCAAGTAAGAATGATGGTTCAAATCATACTGCCTTCTGGCACTTTATTAAATTTGTGGGTGAATGCAGGTTTAAGGGTCATGCAGTTGGTCAAGACAGGGATAGTGAATGTTGTGTGTTTTTTTCTTTTCTGTGGCTTTATAACCTATGTGTGTTGCCTAAGATGTAGATCAGGTTATTCCATTTGAACTGTTTCGATTTAATTCCAGCTTCTCCGCCCTGTTTGGGTGTATAGAAATGAAGGTGTTTGTTGCCTCTCCCATAGACTTTGTAATGGTCATCGCTCATAATCAACTGCTCACTATCGAAAAAACCTCTATCGATGGTGGTCGACTATCGACTAATCGCCAATGTCTGATAGCCAACCAATCGCTCATCACTACTCCTTATATAAGTGTGTATATTTAAATAACTAAAAAAAGAAAATTGAGTTAAAAATTCAAATCTTTAAACCTATCATCTATCTAACTACTTCTAACAAATCTATCTCATATCTATCCTATCTATCTATCTATCTATATCATATCTAGCAATCAAACTATCAAACACTTATTTCATATCTATGTATAGGTGCCTCTCAATAAATTAGAATATCAGCCAAAAGTTTTTAATTTTTATTTTTATTTTGAGTAATTCAATTCAAAAAGTGAAACTCATATATTATATAGTGATGAGCGATTACGTTGACTATCGTCATCGGGTCGATAGTCGATATCGGCAATTTAAATAAGATACCCGATAGTCAAAATAGTTATCCCCGATGACCATTAAAGTTATGGGAGAGAAACAACACCTTCATTTTTACACCCAAACAGGCTGGAGAAGCTGGAATTAACATCCAAAACATCAAATGGATACTGCTACATTTAGGCAAAAACACTTATTTTTAAAAAAAGCCACAAAAAAAAATCACAGACATTCACTATCCCGTCTTGTACCCCAGCTGACCCTTAAACCTGCATCACCCACAAATTAAAAATGCCAGAAGGCAGTATGATTTGAACCATCATTTTACTTGAATGGACATTGACTATATCTGTCCCGGAAAAAAGCATGGCCCCAAAATGCATGACCCCCGATTTAAAAAAGTGCCGGAAAAAAGGAGTCTTTCAACCACCATTTTAGTTTTAACGGAATTACTATCCCGTCCGTACCCAGATGACCCTTAAACCTGTTACCCCAATTAAAAGTGCGGGGGAAAAAAGGGGTCTTTGAACCCCCCCAAATTTTTTTTTTAAATGGGCATTGACTTTTACTTCCCCTTTCCGCGTAGACCATTAAACCGTCTGCCCCCAAATTAAAAAAATGCCGGGAAAAGGAGTCTTTGAAAACCCAAATTTTTGTTTTACTGGAAATTTAATTATTCCCGGGCCCAGCATGGCCCCCAAACCTGCTGACCCCACATTTAAAAAATGCCCCCTTTTTTGGGTTACCCCCTAATTTTCGCCCGTTCAGAAATAAAAAATTTGAGAAGGTATGGAAGAGTTTTGGAAAGTCTCTTATTAAAAGACGGCAAATCACAGCTATTCTCAAATCCCTCAAATCAAAACAAAATTGCTGGATTCAAATTTAACTGCAAGGTGTCTATCAACAAAGCCGGCCTGCGCCAAAGTGAAAAAAACACGTATCTGAAATGTAATAACGGGATAATAAAAGATATTCTTTGGCACCTATCAATTCACCTGTGGTGACTACTAAATAGCTGGATTCAAATTTAACTACAAAGTAGCTCTATGAACACAGCTTGACTGACCAAAAGTGAAAAAAAACACCTGTCTGAAATGTATACGGGATAATAAAAAGGTATTTTTTGGCACCTATAAAACCTGTGGTGACTACAAAGTTGCGGGATTCAAATTTAACTGCAAGGTGTTTATCAACAAGTTTGGCCTGCCAAAGTGAAAAAAAAACCCCTTTTGAAAGTATACGGATATAAAAGGTATTTTTTGGCACCTATCAACCCTGTGGTGACTACAAAGTTGCTGGATTCAAATTTAACTGCAAGGTGGCTCTATCCAAACACAGCTGGCCTGCCCCCCAAAGTGAAAAAAACACGTATCTGAAATGTATACTGATAATAAAAGGTATTTTTTGGCCCCTATCAACCTGTGGGACTACAAATTGCTGATTCAAATTTAATGCAAGGTGGTTTATCAACAAAGCTGGACTGGGCAAAATTGAAAAGAACACCTATCTGAAATGTATACTGAGAATAAAAGTGGAGTTTGCACCTAACAAATAGACCTGCAGTTACTAGAAAAGATCTGTATCCTAATATAAGGCAATGCAATGTCTAAATAAAGTTTTGGCTGTACAATATCCAGTATCCTTTATAGTGCTTGTCTGTGTTCGCCCCCGCCTCCCCCCCCCCCCCCGCTCCCCGATGTGACTTTACAGCGCTAGATGCTCCTTTAAAATTCTCTGCCTAACTACCTAAAATCTGCAAATCTCTGAACTAACTAACTTCTAAGGATCACAGCTAAAAGTAGAGCTGTCTCTGTGAAAAAATAGAATAATTTCGCTGAGCTGTTTGCTGAGCTGTTTGGACACAGGCAGAGCTCAGGTCCTATCCCTATGAGACGCTGACAGACACTGATCATGAACAGGAAGGCCTGTTCTATGTAAAACGAGGTCATGTGATTTTTCCAGCCAATCGCAACCATACACATCCCAGTTATGACGTCGCACACATCTCACCCTGTTCTATTCTGTAAGCTGATTTGCTGGCCGCCAAAATGACAGGGAGCGCTGAAAATGGAGCAATATTAATAGATTATGCACAGATTTTAACCTAAATTATCATGTGATCTAAAAAATCCGATCAACGTAAATACCGTGCCGATTTCAACTTTGTCGATAATAATCGCTCAACACTAATTATATAGCGTCATTACAGAGTAAACTTTTTCAAGTGTTTATTTATGTTAATCTTGATGATTATGGCTTACTGCCCAGGAAAACCCAAAAGTCATTATCTCAGAAAATTAGAATAATTAACCCAAACCACCTGCAGGCTTCCTAAGCATTTTAAAAGGTCCTTTAGTCTGGTTCAGTAGGCGACACAATCATGGGGAAATCAAATAAAAAGTAACAAAAATTTTTTCAAAAACTCATGTGCGGGCTATTACTTCTAGACACAATCATGGGGAAGACTGCTGACTTGACAGATGTCCAGAAGGCAATCATTGACACACTCCACAAGGAGGGTAAGCCACAAAAGGTTATTGCTAAAGAAGCTGGCTCTTCAGAGTGCTGTATCAAAGCAAATTAAATGAGAGTTGAGTGGAAGGGAAACGTGAGGTAGACAAAGGAGCACAAGCAACCAGGATAACCGCAGCCTTGATAGGAGTCAGTACATTAAGAGCCACAATACACAGACATATCCAGGACAATTGGCTACAAGTGTTGCATTCCATGTGTCAAGCCACTCATGACCAATAGACAACGCCAGAAGCGTCTTACCTGGGCCAAGGAGAAAAAGAACTGTCGCTCAGTGGTACAAGGTATTTTCAGACAAAAGTAAATTTTGCATTTCATTTGGAAATCAAGGTCCCAGAGTCTGGAGGAAGAGTGGAGAGATAAGCAATCCAAGCTGCATGAGGTCTAGCGTGAAGTTTCCACAATCAGTGATGGCTTGGGGAGCCACGTCATCTGCTGGTGTAAGTCCACTGTGCTTTATCAAGACCAAAGTCAGCACAGCCATCTACAAGGAAATTTTAGAGCACTTCATGCTTCCCTCTGCCAATAAGCTTTTTGGAGATTGCACTTTCATTTTACTGCAGGACTTAGCATCTGTCTACACTGCCAAAAGTACCAATACCTGGTTTAATAACCACAGCATCACTGTGCTTGATTGGCCAGCAAACTTACCAGACCTTAACCACATAGAGAATATATGGGGTATTGCCAGGATGAAGATGTGTGTGTGGGGGGAGGGGGTATACAGTATGGGCAGTGGGGTTATTGTAGGTTATAAGCTCCTGAAGAGATGGGTTTTCAGGTTGCTTTTGAGGCAAGTGAGGGTGGAGGAGAGTCTGATGTGTTGGGGCAGTGAGTTCCAAAATTTGGGGGAAGCACGGGAGAAGTCTTGGAGACAGTTGTGTAAGGAGCTGATAAGAGGAGAGCAGCAAAGAGGGTCCTGTGAGGAGCAGAGATTGTGTGAGGGGAGGTATCCAGAGATTAGATTGAACTGAACTCGCTGGGCAATGTGAAGCCAGTGTAGGCATTGGCAGAGGAGAGAGGCAGAGGAGTAGCGAGGAGAGAGGTGGATAAGGCAGGCAGCAGAGTTGAGGATGGTTTGAAGGGGAGTAAGAGTGCTATACAAGAGGCCACAGCGAAAGATGTTGCAGTAGTCTAGGCGGGAGATGACAAAAGCGTGGACCAACTTTTTTGTAGTATCAGGGTTAAGGAATCAATGGATTTGAGACATATTTTTCAGGTGGAGGCAACATACATAGGTATGGGCTTGGATGTGTGGTTTGAGGGACAAAGAGAAGTCAAGGGTTATCCCAGGCATCTGACTTGTAAGACCGGTGAGATTGTAAAGTCGTTGACTGTGATAGAGAGATCACTGGGGGATAGATTATAAACTTAGTTTTCGTCTTCCTGCTGAACGCTGCTAAGGCTGTTATCCCTAGGCTATGGAGAACCCCCAACCATTCCTTCTATAACGGATTGGTTTGAGGGAGATAACAAGAACCTGCAGGTGGGAGGAGATCAGATGTGATTCGGTGGGTGACGGTGAGATGTTTCACAAGATATGGGACTACTGGCTCAGATTTTGTGAGACTACCCACTCTACTAGCTTTCGCTAGCCTGTATATATCCCGCTCAGTGTTGACCGACAAGTGATCCGAGTGGGTGGTGGAAGCTCCCTGACCCCGACTGGCTGATTCCCATTTTATTTTAAGTTTGTCTTTTCTATGGTGTGTTGGTCATTCCATGTGTAATGACCCTTTGGGTCTCTTAGTGCCACTAGAGGTAAAATGGAGGTTTTCGTGGTGACCCAGTACAATTAGGACCTGACAGGATTGAGGATCCTCGCACCCCTGGACTGGGTCATGACACCATACAGTCCTGCTTTCTCCCTCCTTTCAGCTCCCTGGTGTTGTCCCGGTTCCGGTTTCCTCTTGTATTGGGAATATGGAAGACCTGGAGCAGTTCATGAACACCTCCATATACCTGTACCACTCTATATTCTTAGTGGCAACTTCGACTATTAATAGTACATCCTCAAATACAGTTATCTGCTACCTGCTCCCGTCTCTTTTTCAGATTGTCATTCGCACATCACGACTTGCATTGTTAATTCGGAAGACATTAGTTTCTTAATGACTGTCAGCCATCTTTGTTTTATGTCATTGGAGCTGTAGTAATTTTGTACCTCTCTGTCCTGAATGTACTCTATGCATATTGATGTATACCACCTGTTCTTTCTGTTTCAATAAACTTTGGTTTTGAATTTCAAAAAGAAAAAAAAAAAAAACTAAGTTTTCTCCTCAGTTAGTTTTAGGAGACTCTTATCTGTGGCTCCAGTGTTTTTAATTTCTAACCAAATGATTAGTAAAAATGTTACACAGCAGATAAGATGCTTTTCTGAGATAAAATTCACTAAAATTCATTGGTGAACATGAGTCTTGATTTGAGTCTAAATTGCAACTTAAAGCAAAAACACAATTCTTATAGTAAATAAATAAATAATTTAATACATTTTCAGGAACCTCCAAATCATTAAACGCCCTTCATCTGCCGCTCGGGTCGTCTGACTTTATTCCTGTAAGATCACAGGAAATGGGGATGTGACAACTAACAAGTATAAAGATGTGAGAATGAAGAAGACATGAGAGAGACGCCTCTGCTCTCCTCAGAAGAAACTTCCCAATCTGCTCAATGTAACTTTTTGAAATTTTGATACATTCTTTCTATTTGAGTTTCTTAAGAAGTCAATGATATCCGGGTCGGGATGAAGCCGAGAAGCGTCTGCGGGATGTGGATATTCCTGGAAATCATGATCCTATCTCAGTTGTGGAGCGGTAAGTGTCATTCATACTTGTATATCTGTGAAAAAAAGTTCTGATGTGGCTTTGAGGGGCCTGCATGTTAGATACCCCCATAAAGGACGTCATTTAAGAAAATGCACCTTTCATGGTTTTTAAAAACAGAAATTGTATTAACCTATTAGAAGTTTCACTGAAATTAAAACAAAGTGGAGGTGAAATTTTAAAATTTCACAGTATTGCTGTGAACTGCTCTCCATGGCAACTGTCAATCACTATGCTCGGTCATGCCCACAGGGTACGGCCCATCAAAGTGATGTCACAGACAGTCTGAAGCCTTTGTTAGTCTTTCAGGCTGTCAGGGAAACCACTGGTAGCTGTGATTATATCACGACAGTGCCGATGGGGAAAAAGGTCACGACTGAGGAGTTTATCGGCCCCAACTAGTGTAAACTCCACTCGGGACTGATACTGCGCGATGTCAGTTGTAATGTGCAGCTGGTTTTCATCAGAGATCATGCAAACTCTATTTTAGGGTTCACATGATCCCCTGGACATAATTTTGTGTCCATTTGCTGGAACCACTACCCGACTTGGACATAAGATTATGGCAAGTGGTTAAGAAAATAATGCAAACACAACTGACCAAACAATGCAGTGCAGAGAAGCTGATTCCAGATCCAATTTGGGATGCATGGACACATCCCAGGACTGGTGTCATAGACTAAGCCAGATAGACTCCAGCAGCTACCGAACAGAAAGGATCAAATATCTAACATTTCATAAACTTTAATTACATATTACTTAACAGCTGGGTCTGGCTCTGTATTACCGAGGTGCAGTATTTATTGGAACAATTTAAGGGTAAAATTAATGTTGTTTTTACATTTACATCAACTTCTCTATTTCCATATTTGCTTTAATCTGTGTTGTTGGGTTTTACTGAGTTAGTAAAAAAAATCATATGGATTAAAAGGGAGTTCTCATCATACTTTTTCACAGAGTCTACTCTTCACAGCCAGCTTCAGGCACTCCCTTCCAATTCAGGCTGTGGGCAATTCTATAGATTCAGGCTCCAACTTCCTGTGCAGGCTGTGGGCAGTTATACAGCTATAGACAGCCACGTCATGTTTAGGCAGTAAATGGTTTTACAGCTTCAGGCTCACACGTTCTGTTCCGATTGTGGGTGGTTCTACAGCTTCAAGCTCCCACTTCCTGTCCAGGCTGTAGATGGTTCTGTAGCTGCAGGCTCCAACTTCCTGTTCAGACTGTGGGCACTTCTACAGCTTTAGGCTCCTACTTCAAGTTTGGGCTGTAGGTGGTTCTATAACAGTAGATGACATTTTAGTTCTGCTATTCCTAGCTGAGCCTGTTAGAGGCACGTTGGTAATGGAGGGGTATAAACAGTAGAACAGAAGGCTAAAATGCTTTGAAGGTTAAAATTTTGTCAGAAAAACAGATAATCAAGCTCCTGTACTGCCAATAAGACACAGAAGAGAGTGACATCACTATCATGCCAAGGTCTGCTAGAGCAGAGAGAGGTGGTCAGTAACCAAGGGAGGTTTATATAATCAAGCAGGAGATAAAAACTGCTCTAACTCAGAAAGGAAGCAAAATCAGAGCAGCAATGTATTTAGTAATAGTCATTATTTCCCTTTGCCTACATGTTTAACGCCAATCAATGTGGTGGGAAAACCCTTTTAAGAAAAAATTGTGTCAGTGTCTATGAGGATTGTTTGATACATGTCACAACAGATATGTAATAATACCGTCCTCTCTCCTCCTATAGGTATAACATGTCAGGATATGAATCATCCAGGCTATTCTATACAAGTGAATTCTTCAGTCCGTGTCCAGGAGGGTCTCTGTGTCTCCATTCCTTGTACCTTCACTGCTGATAATAGAAATACATTCACTAATTCCTTTGGATACTGGATAAAGAAAGATACCAATACAAATTACATTGTAGCCACTAATGATAAATCCAGTAATATACAAAAACCAAACTTCCAACTGATGGGAAATCCAGATAAAGGAGACTGCACTCTGACAATAGCCGACACCAGGAAAGAAGATGAGGGGGAATATTTCTTCAGATTTGTAGAAAAAAAAGACTCTAAAGTGAAATATAGTTTTCTGAAAGAAGTAATCACCATCTCTGTGACTGGTAAGTGTCAGTTTGCCCATCAGATATCACTGGGGTCGATATGAGCTGGATGTGTCTGGGCCACACATTGCATCACAACTGATACAAGTCACAAGAAGCAGTACATCCCCTCATTAGGAGGTTACAGGCTGCATCCACTATAGAAACCATTTTCATTGTTCCCTTACACCTAAACTAAAAAAAATGAGACACTTTGAACTTAGTCTAGAAGAAAACACTGATACTTTGTGTACACAGCTCCTGTACAGACCAGACTTATGGGTGTTCTAGCTTAGAGATGACAAAAAAATCCCAGTGTGCAGACTTATCCTGCTGTTCTGTGTTACTCTAGTCCATCTGTCCCATCTGGAGACCTACAGGCAATATAAGCCAGTGCTCAGTGTCTGTAGAGGGCCAACTCTCCAAAGCAACAGGGGACAGAGTAAAGACCACAATATAACCTTCACAATTTTCATGCCTTGGTGCCGATGATGAACTGATTGCCATATTAATTGCTTTCCTCCAGTTAGTCTACTTGCTTTTTCTTTGCTAACCGATCTCTCGAATGGTTCCTCATAGAGATCTCACAGATGAACCAGTCATCTCAGATCTTGGATCAGTGATTGCCGGTATAAACAAGACAGTGACCTGCGCTCCTCCTCGGAACTGCCCTGCAACAACCTTGGTTTTACAATGGAGAAAAAGTGATGTGACCGGCATCTGGAAGAATTCACCTTCTGTAACATTTACCCCATCGGCAAATGATGAACAGAAAACCATCACATGTGAGATGAAGAACGCCAAGGGGACAACAACTCAGAAATCCATTCTTCTTGATGTCTCATGTAAGTACATATAAGTCTTACAACTTTACTTCTTCAGGGCTGGAATGGCCACCAGTGCAACCCTCAACACACAGCCACCAATGTCTAAACCGTTGGCAACAAAAGTGAATAAATGCCTAATTGAAAATGGACAAATTGTGCCCAAATTGTCAATATTTTGTGCATCAATAGAGCTTCTCAGGTTGCAGCCACTGCAATCCTCTTCCCTCCTCCCTGACGACATCACAGAGCTGGCGGATGTTAGAGACCTTACGCTCCTCCACCTTCCATTTGGGTTTAGGTCTGGAGATATGCTTGGACAGTCCATCATCTTTACCCTCATATTCTTTAGCAAGGCAGTGGTCGTCTTGGAGGTGTTTGAGGTCATAATCATGTTGGATACTGCCCTGAGGTGCAGAAGGAGGGGATCATGCTCTGCTTCAGTATGCCACAGTCCATGTTGTCGTTCATGGTTCCCTCAATGAACTGTAGCTTCCTACAGTCAGCAAAATTCTTACCACTCCTAACCATGACACTCCCACCACCATGCTTGCCTTTAGGCAAGACACACTTGTCTTTATACTCCTCACCTGTTTGCCGCGATACAAGCTTGACACCATCTGAACCAAATTAGTTTATCTTGGTCTCATGAGACCACAGAAAAATGGTTGCGTAATTCCCTGTCCCTTTGTCTGCTTGTCTACAGTAAACTGTTTGTGGGCTTTCTTTTGCATAATTTTTAGAAGAGGCTTCCTTCTGGGACGACAGCCATGCAAACCAATTTAATGCAGTGTGTGGCGTTTGGTCTGAGCATTGAAAGGCTGTCTCCCACCCTCTGTTACCTCTGCAGCAATGCTGGCAGCACTCATCTCTAAACATGACACAGAACACGTGCACTCAACTTCTTTGGTTGACCATAGCGAGGCCAGTTCTGAGTAGAACCTGGCTTGTTAAACCACTGTATGATCTTGGCCACCATACTGCAGCTCAGTGTCAGGGGGTTGGTAATCTTCTTATAGCCTCACCCAGCTTTATGTAGAGCAAAAATTCTTGGATTGTCATGGTTTGGGGCTGCATGAGTGCTGCCGGCTGTGGGGAGCTGCAGTTCATTAAAGGAACCATGAATGTCAACATGTACTGTGACAAACTAAAGCACAGCATGATCCCCTCCCTTCTTGGCCACAAGGCAGTATCCAACATGATATCAAACTATAATAATAATAATAATAATAATAATAATAATGATATATAAAAGTGCCAAGGGCAAAACACCAGACAAACACAAAGGGCATTTCGAACAATAGTGACCTTACTTATAAGTACGCCATATATACATATGTGCCCCTGGCACTTGTTATGGCAGGTTATATTGGGCATGTCCCCCTAAATCCTTTATTACGACGTCCATAATCAAGGAACTGGCCTCGCCATGGTCAACCAAAAAAGGTTGAGTGCACGTGTTCTGCATCATATTTAGAGATGAGTCTAAGACCAAGACAGTTTTCAGACATGTCCCCCTTAATGTTTTTTATGGAACTGTGTCCTACAGGAAACCTCATTATTTTGGATCGATAGGCAATAAGTGTTACCTCAAATAAATTGTGTTACACATTACTTGGTAAGAATGTTTCAGCATAAGATGACTTCATATTGAGGCGACTATGGAGAAATCAGCACTAGCAGCTATTTCTTATGAGATGATTTATAAATACCTTGTAAGATCTTATTAGTGATATTTTCTGTGTGTGTGATGATAACAAAGACTATCATATGCACATAGTGGGCCCATGAAACTCAGTTTGACATTATCATTCTTCTATCTTCCAGCTGAGCAGGTCTCTATTGCTACTCAAGGAATATGGAGTATGGAGACCACTCAGTAATGTCCATATACTATAATGGAGTAGGAATTATGCATTCTACAACTTAAGTAATGTAGACCTATTAAGAACTTTGCCCCAATTGAAGACATACAGTGTATTATATTATGACATGAAAACAATCAGTAATAAAAAATAATTTCTTAATAAATTCTTTTTTCATCCCAGACCCACCGACAAATATTGAAATCACTATTCAGT
The DNA here is from genome assembly GCA_025379985.1 of Phyllomedusa bahiana. NCBI lineage: Eukaryota > Metazoa > Chordata > Amphibia > Anura > Hylidae > Phyllomedusa > Phyllomedusa bahiana. The sequence continues at coordinate 48,417 of JAODAL010004682.1, read as the reverse complement.
CATCTAAAGGTAACTTTCTCACTTTCCCCTCTCTATATCTTCAGTTTAAGCTTTTTCCACACTCGACCATGGACCAATGTTTTCTATTCTATGTCTTGACTTTGGTTCTACAATATCACCCCCTTTTTTGCCCTTCATGGGGTCATTTTTTTTTTAATGCATTTAAAATTTTGTATTTTTTCCCTTGTAATTTGACTGATTGCCTTTTTTCCTTAGTTCTTTTTTCCCCGGTTTTGGCCACCCACACCCCTCCTTATTTTGTTTTTTTTTTTTATTTCCTTTACTAACTTCTTAGGGTTTGTCTAGCATCAGAAAAAATGCTTTGGCTTTACCTGTTGATGTTTGGCTTTACCATTTTAAACTGTAACAAACACAACCCGGTATTTTTTGGGAATTTTGGGAAAACCCCCCCTTTTAAAATTTTTTTCTTAATGGTAAAAAATTTTTTTTGCGGGTGGAGAACTTCCGGCAGGCCCCAAAAGTTTTAAATTGATCAAACTAAAAATTTTGGCCCCTTGTCTCCCAAAGGGCAAATTTGGTAACCCCACCTGTCTCTGTGGTCGGGGTTTAAAGTGGTCGGGGGAATTCCTGACAGGGACTGAAAACACAAAATTTGCAACACATTTGATAACAGGGGGAAATTTCAGAAAAACCAAAAAAATGACGTCTTCAATGACTGGTGTCTACCCAATGCTTGGGAAAGGGAAACACACTTTCTAAGAAAAACAAAATATTCAAGTTGTCATAAAACAGGGTAAGAGAACTTGTAAATTTATTATTATTTTGTCCATGTATAAAACATACATTTACATAGGCTAATTTTATTATTTGATGTAATGTACAGATGTAGAAAACCTAGACATGACAAATAACGCCCCTCAGGGCCCAAAAAAAATGTTTTTCTCTGGGTTTTCATGTTTCCTTTTGGCCTTTGTTAACAGCCAGACCGGTTTCAAAAAAAAGCTGGATTTCACGGTCAAGCTAAAATTTCTGTGCATCTATTCGGAAATTTTTGAGAATGTTTTAGAAAATTTTAATTTGTAAATCAACCAAAAGAATTTGCCAGCACTAGGAGGGTAAATTCCCTTTCCCACCCCAATATCCCTTTGGGGTTGCAGAGCAGAAAAAAACCCCCGTAAAAGTAAAAAAATAAACTTTCTTTAAAAAATAAAAAAAATGTGGCTTTAAACCAGCAGACTCTAAAAAATATACTGTTTTTACACCCCATTTTAACAAATGCACAATAAGTTGGATTTAAATGTCCAACAGGGGAAAACACTTTCCAATGTATCCATAGGGCTGTTGTCTGAATTGTAATTTTTTTGTCAATTTTGGGAATTTTGTTCGCCCTTTTTCAATGGGGAAAAAAATAAAGAATAAATTAGGGCCCTTAGGCCGTGTTCACCGGTTTAAATTCCCGACGGATTTGTGAGCCCTATTTAGCGGGTTTGAATAAGGGGCCGGGGACGGAGGCGGGGGGCCCGGGGGGGGGCAAGGGGGGCCGCTCCCCCGCCCATAGACAATGCATTACTCAGCGCGTTTTGCGCCGTTTAATTTAAAGTTCATGTCACTTTCTCCCCCCGGGGGCGGAATTTGCTGGGGGCGGGGAGGGGGGAGGTTCCACTGTTCCCCTATGGAGCTTGGATTTTCCGTAATTGCTGCCCCGGTTTGGGCCCCCGTCTGCAGCACAAATCCGGCCGCAGAACGGCGCCAATCCGCAGCAGGAAAAAGCCCTGGTTTAAAGGGGGCCTTAGCCTAAAAAAGTTAACAGTGAGTTCCTCAGTTTTTCTTCTCTCTATGAAAGAGGGTTTCACAAAAAATAATATAGGACAATAAGGGACTAATTTTTTTATATTCTGTGCACATTACTCATAAAAGAGCTAAAACAGAAATGATTTGCTTACAAGACCCGAGTGCTTCAAAAGCAAAGAACAAAAAAAAAATATTTTCAATATTATTTTAATGGGCCAACAAATGAGAAAGTCTGAACTGCTAAAACCATTGTGTGTGCAATGTCTCTGAAACAGCCCAATTATTAAGGTCCAGTAGCCTCTGGTTCCAAAGGGGTTAAGGAGTAGGTTGTTTTTTTTCTTAAATGAGAACTCAGAAAAACCCTTTAATTTATCTAAATCCAACCTTCACTAATTTACACTGTCTATTCTTGAGTGAAATTTTTTCAGTTTATACCTTTTCCTATCATTCAGGGTCAGAAGATGAAGAGCAGATCTTTGGTATGAATTTTCTTTACATTTTTGTTCCAACTTGCTTTTTTTTCTTTTAGGTTAGTTCACACAGCGCTTTTGACCATTTTTGGAGCGTAATTCAATCCCCCGAAATACGACCTGTAACTACAGAAATGCATAGCTGTCATAGAGAGCTATCAATTACCTCCGTCTTCCCCGATGCGTATTGAAATAAAGTCACATCACTTCTTCCCAGTGTTTACCTGCCGGGGATAATAGTAGTGAATGGGGCCGGCCATGAAGCATTTCAGAAGTACATACTGGCCAGCACGTACTTCTAAAACACCTGACATCTTGCGGCATGCACAGACTCCAGGGAAAATTACATTAACACAATCTCCTTCCCTTCCCCTTTTTCGCTTTTTAAATTTTCATCCTCTTACACATTTAATTATTTTTTTTTCCCCTTCTCTCCTCCTTTTCATCATTTTTCTCCCTTTTTTCTCTTCCCCCTTCCCCTGTCTTCTTTCCGCCTCTTACTATTTTTACTTTTTACTCTTTTTTCCTTCTTATTTTTTATTTTTTCTCTTTCTCTACTACTTTATCATTTATTGTCTTCCTTCTCTTTCTTCTATTTTCTTCTTTATCTTTTTTACTCTTTTCCTCAATTTACTAAATTTTTTTTTTTCGCTATTCCTCATCTTCTCCATTCTTTACATCAACTTCTCTTTCATTCTCTTTTATCTCATATTTCTCCTTCTTCACCTCTTTCCCCTTCTTTCTCTGCTTTTTCCTCTTCCTACTCTTCCTCTTTCTCATCTTCTACCCTTTCTCCTCCTAACTTTAATTACATATTACTTAACAGCTGGATCTGGCTCTGTATTACTGAGGTGCACTATTTACTGGAACCATTTCAGGGTAAAATTAATGCTGTTTTTAAAGCAACATCAACTTCCCTATTTCCATATATACTTTACCCTGTATTGTTGGGTTTTACTGAATTAGTAAAAAAAAAAAAAAAAGTCATATGGATTAAAAGGGGTTTCTCACCATGCTGTTTCACAGAGTCTACTCTTCACAGCCAGCTTCAGGCACTCCCTTCCAATTCAGGCTGCGGGCAGTTCTACAGCTTTAGGCACTCCCTTCCTGCTCAGGCTGTGGGCAGTTTTACAGCTTTAGGCTCCCACTTCCTGTGCAGCTTGTGGGTAAGCCTACATCTTCAGGCTCTCACTTTATGTGCAGGCTGTCGGCAGTTTTACAGCTTTAAATAGTCACTTCATGTTTAGGCTGTAGGTGCTTCTACAGCTTCAGACACACACTTCCCTTTCAGGCTGTGGGTGGTTCTACAGCTTTAAGTTCCCACTTCTTGATCAGGTTGTGGTGGCTTTATAGTTGTGGACTCCAACTTCCTCCTCAGGTTGTGGGTGGTTCTATAGCTTCAAGCTTCAACTTCCTGTCTATGAGGATTATTTGATACATGTCACAACAGATATGTAATAATACCATCCTTTATATTCCTCCAGGTATCAGATATCAGGATACAAATCATCCAGGTTATTCTATACAAGTGAAATCTACAGTCCATGTCCAGGAGGGTCTCTGTGTCACCATTCCTTGTACCTTCACTGCTGGTAATAGAAAATCATTCACTAATTCCTTTGGATACTGGATAAAGAAATACACCGATCCGTATTACATTGTAGCCTCCAACGATAAATCCAGTGATATTAAAAAAACAAACTTCCATCGGACGGGAAATCCAGATACTGGAGACTGCACCATGACAATAGCCGACGCCAGGAAAGAAGATGAGGGGGAATATTACTTCAGATTTGTAGAAAAAAAAGACTCTAAAGTGAAATATAGTTTTCTGAAAGAAATAATCACCATCACTGTGACGGGTAAGTGTGACCATCAGATATCACTAGTGTCTGTATGTGTAACTGATACAAGTACATCCCCTAGTGAAGAGTTTACAGGCTGCATCCACCATAGGAACCATTTCCATTGTTCCCTTACACCCTAACTAAAAATTGAGACACTGTGCACATAGTATAGGAAAATACACTGATATTTTGTGTACACAGCTACTTTACAGACAAGACTTATGGGTGTTCTAGCTTAGAGATGACAACAAAAGCCCTAGGTGTAGTCTTACCCTGCTGTCTCTTGTTACAATAGTCCATCTCTCCCATTTGATGACCTACAAGCAGTAGAAGCAGGTGCTCAGCGTCTGTAGAGGGCCAACTCTCCAAAACAACAGGGGACAGGGTAAAGACCCCAATGTAACCTTCACACTTTTCTCTCTTGCTTCTTATGGTGGTCAAGGAAAAGTGAGATTTTCATGCCTTGGTGCCAGCGTTGAACTATAATATTAATTGCCTTCCTACAGTTAGTCTAATTGCTTTTTGTTTTACTAACTAAAACATGTCATCTCTCGAATGGTTCCTCATACAGATCTCACAGATGAACCAGTCATCTCAGATCTTGGAACAGTGATTGCCGGTATAAACAAGACAGTGACCTGCGCTCCTCCTCGAAACTGCCCTGCAACATCCTTGGTTTTTCAATGGAGAAAAAGTGATGTGACCGACGTCTGGAAGAATTCACCTTCTGTAACATTTACCCCATCAGCCAATGATGACCAGAAAACCATCACTTGCGAGATGAAGAACGCCAAGGGGACAACAACTCGGAAATCAATTCTTCTTGATGTTTCCTGTAAGTACATTTAAGTTTTACAACTTTACTTCTTCAGGGCTGGAATAGTCACCAGAACAGCCCTCAACCCAGAGCCACCAATGTATAAACTACTGGCAACAAAAGTGAGTACACACCTAATTGAAAATGAACAAATTGACAATATTTTGTGTGACCTCCATTATTTTCCAATACATAAATCAGTGGCACACTAAAGACTAAGTAAAACCTCAAGTTATATAGGAATATGGGAAATGCTTTACAGCTAAGGAAAATATGAAAAACCTGGGACTCTTAGTTTACAGTATTTGATCAAAGATTGTATTAAGCTCACCTCCCAACACGTCAAGGGGTTCCCAGAGCAGGTGAGTCCCTACACTAAAACATGTTACCTTGCTAGGAGTCCATTCAGACTGCCACTTTCCCAGAGTGATAGGAACCTGCAATTGAATTAACCTGCACATATTTAAATGAGGGGGTTGAGTTGCAGCAAGCCAATGAGATTGCCATCTCCCAAATAGACACAAAATGTAAAAGGTGTGCACATCTAATATATACTTTGAAAACGTAAGCATAGGTGCACACTGAAAGGCAATGACAAAAATCTAATACATAAATCAGTGGCACACTAAAGACTAAGTAAAACCTCAATTTATATAGGAATATGGGAAAAATGCTTTACAGCTAAGGAAAATATAAAAAAAACCTGGGACTCTTAGTTTACAGTATTTGATCAAAGATTGTATTTAAGCTCACCTCCCAACACGTCAAGGGGTTCCCAGGGGCAGGTGAGTCCCTACACAAAAACATGTTACCTTGCTAGGATTCCATTCAGACTGCCACTTTCCCAGGAGGATAAGAACCTGCAATTGAATTAACCTGCACATATTTAAATGAGGTGGTTGAGTGCAGCAAGCCAATGAATTGCCCATCCCCAAATAGACTACAAAATGTAAAAGGGCTGTGCACAATCTAATATAATACTTGAAAACGAAAAGCATAGGTGCACACTGAAAGGCAATGAATACATCTAATACATAAACAGTGCACACTAAAGACTAAGTAAAACCTCAAGTTATATAGGAATATAGAAAATGCTTTACAGCTAAGGAAATAGAAAAACCTGGGACTCTTAGTTTTACAGTATTTGATCAAAGATTGTATTAAGCTCACCTCCAACACGTCAAGGGGTTTCCCAGACCCAGGTGAGTCCCTACACTAAAACATGTTTACCTTGCTAGGAGTCCATTCAGACTGCCACTTTCCCAGGAGTGATAGGAACCTGATTTATGTATTAGATGTATGCCACTGATTTATGTATTAGATGTATGTCATTGCCTTTCAGTGTGCACCTATGCTTACGTTTTCAAAGTATATATTAGATGTGCACAGCCTTTTACATTTTGTACTCCATTATTTTCCAGCATGGAAGTCACTAGAGCTTCACACGTTGCAGCCACTGGAATCATCTTCCTCTCCTCCATGAGGACATCATGGAGCTGTTGGATGTTAGAAACCTTGCGCTCCTCCACCTTCCGTTTGGGGTTTAGATCTGGACACATGCTTGGCCATCACCTTTACCGTCATTTTCTTTAGCAAGGCAGTGGTCATCTTGGAGGTGTTTGGGGTCGTAATCATGTTGGTATACTGCCCTGTGGCCCAGAAGGGAGGGGATAATGCTCTGCTTCAGTATGTCCCAGTGCATGTTGGCATACATGGTTCTGAACTTATGGTCATGAACTGTAACTCCCTACAGTCGGCAGAATTCATGCAGCCCCAAAACATGGCACTTCCACCACCATGCTTAAATGTAGGCAAAACACACTTGTCTTTGTACTTCTCACCTGGTTGCCTCCACACACGCCTGACACCATCTGCACCAAATAAGTTTATTTTGGTTTCATCAGACCAAGAGACATGGTTGCAGTAATCCATGTTCTTAGTCTGCTTGCCTTCAGAAAACTGTTTTCGGACTTTCTTGTTCTTCATTTATGGAAGAGGCTTCCTTCTGGGATGTCAGCCATGCAAACCAATTGAATGCAGTGTGTGACATGTGGTCTGAGAACTGACAGGCTGACCCCCCACCCATGTGACCACTGCAGCAATGCTGGCAGCACTCATCTCTAAATATGACGATGAAAACATGCACTAAACTTCTTTGGTCGTCCATGACGAGGCCTGTTCTAAGTAGAACCTGTCTTGTTCCACTTAGAACAGGTCGTGCTGCCGGCTGTGGGGAGCTATGGTTCATTGACGGAACCATGAATGCCAACATATACTTTTGGGGGCAAAACTATATGATAGAAATATACCTACTTCTGGTGATGATATAACATATTAAAATAATATTATAATAATATATATAATAATATAATATATATCTAAAAGTGTTCCATATATGTAAATGCCACTGGCACTTTCTAGGATATTGTAATAAAGGCTTTGATTTTTTTTTTTTTATGGAACTCTGTCTTTCTGGAAACCTCATATTTTTATATAGATGGGTAATAGGTATCACCTCAAAAAAATTGTGTCACACAATACTTGGTCAGAATGTTTTAGCAGAAGACAACTTCATATTGAGGCGACTATGGAGAAATTCCTCACCAATAACATCTATTTCTTATGAGATGATTTACAAATACCTTGTTAAGATTAGTGATATATTCTGTGTGTGCAACGAAGAGTATATGCACATAGTGGGCCCATGGAACCCGTGTGAAATTACATAGTTACATAGCTAGTACGGTTGAAAAAAGACATGTGTCCATCAAGTTCAACCAAAGGTGGGGAAAATGTGGGTGAAGGGAAGGAGACAAGGAGTTCAAGCCCAGCCTCCCCAGTGGTGAATGCCCTGAAACCCACAAGGCAAGAATCAATCTGCTCCATTGAAGACCCCATCTCTGACCCCAGAGCCTCCACCAGCCAAAATTTTACATGGCTACGTACGTATTAATATTCTTTAGTTTCAGGTAGATCTGTAAGCCTTTCTTAAAACTCACAACTGTTCCTGCTGTGAACAGCTCCTCAGGCAGGCTACTCCATAGATTTTCAATTCTCACATTAAAGAATGCATTTCTCCTTTGGAGATCGAATCCTTTTTTTCTCCAGCCGAATGGAATGTCCGAATGTCCCCTTGTCTTTTGAGGGAGCTTTACATTAAATAATTTTTCCCCATACTTTTTGTAAAGACCATTTATATACTTATATAAATTAATCATGTCCTCCCGGAGCCGTCTTTTCTCAAGACTAAATAAGTTCAATTCTTCTAACGTCTGCTCATAACTAAGATGCTCCATTACCCTTAGAAGTTTGGTTGCTCGTCTTTGCATTGTTCTTCTTCTATCCCCCAACTAAGCAGCTCTCCATCGTTTCTCAAGGAATATGGAGTACGGAGACTCAGTAATGTCCATATGCTATAATGGGAGTAGGAAATATGTTTTCTAGAAAGTATGCACTGTAGACCTGTAGAACTTTACCCCAATTGAATGCATACAGTGTATTATATTATGACATGAAAAAAATCAGCACAAAAATGTAATTTCTTAAAAAATTCTTGTTTCCTGACAGACCCACCTACAAATATAGAACTCACCATTCATTCATCCAAAGGTACAGTCACATGTTTTATTACAAATCTTATGTATATTTATAGCACATCTGAGAGTTTATACAATAATGTTGTGGATTTACATGTCTGGTACTAAAATAAACATCACAGCTGATCTACAACAACATACAAAATCAGTAGTTCTGTGATCTTGGATATCTCCTTTAACCTTTTCTTAATGGTAAAATGTTTTGCAGGTGGAGAACTTCCGGCAGGTCCACAAGTTGTCATTGATCAAACTGAAACTTTGACCCTTGTCTGCAAAGCGAATGGTAACCCACCTGTCTCTGTGGTCTGGGTAAAGTGGTCTGGGGAATCTGCCATGGATGCAACACATATGAGTAACAGTGGAATTTCGGCAACCATAAAAGTGACGTCCTCAATGACTGGTGTCTACCAATGTTTGGCATGGAACACGCTTGGGCTGAGAGAACAACATATTCAAGTTGTCATAAAACAGGGTAAGAGAAATTGTTAAGTTTTTATTATTTCATCCATATATAAAAAATACATTTACAAAACCTAATTTTATTATTTTGATGTAATGTACAGACTAAGCAAAACTAGACATGACAAATAATGCAATATCATGGCACAGAGTGTCATCTCTACTTTTTCAATGTTTTACCCTTTGTTTACAGATAAGAGCCGGTGTCACAAAAAGCTGTGATTTCACGGTCAAGTTGAACTCTGCTAAATCTGTTCTGTGTATTAGTGAGAACCGATTACAGAATTAATTTGTAAATCAAACCAGAAAGAGATTTGCCAGCACTAGGACGTCAGTTCTTTCACTCCATATACCTTGGGTGCAGAGCAGTAAAACACTATAAAAGTCACAAAATCAACTTTCATAAAAGAAGAAAAAGAGTGGCACATACCAGCAGCAACTCTACAAAAAATGTGGTATTACATCATATTAAAAAGACGAACAATCAGTTGGATACAAATGTATAACATGGGCAACCGTTTTACAATGTTTCAAAAGGGCTGTCGTCCGAATTGTACATTTGTTTCGACCTGATTGTTCGTCTTTACAATGTGATGCAATAAATAATAAATTAACCTTTAGCCTAAAAAGCTAACGCTGAGCGCCTCAATTTTTCTTCTCTTTATGAAAGTGGGTTTCACAACAAATAATAAAGGCCTATAAGGGATTATGGGCCCCGTAGCTGGCCGACAACTGCCGCAGCCCTGCTCGCTATATTTTTAATCAGGCGCACTCCAATATTAGATGTATTACAAAGTGTCAGCGGCACTTTGTAATGCGCCTGAGATCGGGGGGCGTGCGGGATGCGTCCCACCACAGCCATATGAATCTACACATTTATAGCTGTAGTACAACAAATCCAGGCACTTTACTGCTGGAACAGGTAGAGCATTTTCAAAGGTTTACCTGAGCCACAAGTGTCGCTTTGTAGCTAGAAAGCGCTAAATCTATTGCCCACAGTAGAGCAGGTTCATAGATTCAGGCGCATTCTACACTACTAATGTGCCCAAGAAAAATGGTGCCTGGGCGCCAAAAGTCATACATGTTTCCCTACTTATTTATATTTTATACACATTACTCATAAAAGAGCTAAAACAGAAATAATTTACTTACAAGACCTGAGAGCTTCAAAACAAAAAAAAAAAAAAAAATACATTAAAAATTATATTAATGGGCCAACATATGAGAGTCTGAAATGCTCTGTGCAATGTCTCTGAAACAGACCAATTATTAAGGCTCAGGAGCCCCTGGTTGTCAAAAGGTTAAGGAGTAGGTTGGCTTTTATTTTTTAATAAAAACTCAGACAATCATTTTATATATTTATCTAAAGTGCGATCTTCACAGAATTGTGCACTGATTATATTCTTTGATGTGTAATTTTTCAGTTTATACCTTTTCCTATCATTCAGGGTCAGAAGATGAAGAGCAGATCTTTGGTATGAATTTACTTTACATTTTTTTTCCAATTTGCTTGCTTTTGTCAGTTTTAGGTTATGTTCACACGGCGTCTTTTCGACCATGTTTCGAGGCGTAACTATAATACGCCCCGAAATACGCTCTGTAACTACGGTAATTCAAAGCTGTCATAGAGAGCTATCAATTACCTCTGTCTTCCCTGCTGCATATTGAGCGCCGGGTGAAAGAAGTCACATGTCACTTCTTCCCGGCGTTTACATGCTGAAGGTAAAAGAAGTTAATGGGGCCGACCCCACAGGATTTTACAAGTATGCACGGGCTAGCATGTTCTTCTAAAACACTCGACGTCTTGTGGCATGCACAGACTCCATGTGACCTTACCATTATACTACAATTTCCTTCCCTTACATTTTCTGCTTGCATTTATCATTCTCTTGCACATTTGATTATTTACTTTCTCCCCTCTCTCCTCCTTTTCATCATTCTTCTGTTTCTCCTTTTCTACTTCCCTCTTCCTCTGTCTTCTTTCCGCCTCTTACTCTCAACTTTCTTTTGACTCTTTCTCCTTCTTATTATTTATTTCTTCTCTTGTTCTACTACTTTCTCATTTATTGTCTTCCATCTCTTTCTTCAATTTTCTTCTTTGTCTTTTTTCTTCTTCTCCTCCTCTCAATGTATCTACTCATTTTTTCTTATGTTATTCCTCATCTTTTCCATTGTTTACATCAACCTATTTCATTCTCTTTTATATCATATTTCTCCTTCTTCCTTCCCCTTCTTTCTCCATCTGTTTCTCCTCCTCATATTCTACCCTTCCTTCTCCTTCCCTTTCCCTTTTTCTTTCCACTATCTCAGTCACACTCTTTCCCCAAAACCTCATCTTCTCCTTTTTCTCTCCCTTTAATCATTCTTCTCCATATCTGTTTCTTTTATTATTCTTCCTTTTTCTCTTTCTTCTCTTTTCTCTTATCCTCCTGATTCCCTTTCTCCCACTGGAACACAATGCATATCCTCACTCAGACTCTCTGTCAGTCTGGTTCCGTCTACATCCCACCAGCACCCTTCTCAATGACTGTGATCATGTGGGGAACTACTCATTTATGCATAAAACATGGCATCTTTTAAGTAACCAGATACAAATACCATCTCTAGATTCATGGAAGGTTCCCTATGGCTGTTTCCTTGCTTTGTATGATTTCAGTAGTTTTTGCGATTTGCCTTGTTGTTGGTCTTGGCAGACCTGGAATAGTCAATCCATCTCCTGCTGACATATAAGATTGAATGTTAAAGATATCAATGTTCACCTCTCCTCTCAGGCAGCTACTTTCAGTCTCTTCCCTGTCTAATGATCATACACACTTACTGCTGAGTGAGTGTTTAACCCCAGGTGCTGTCATTCTATTTCTATCCTCTGTACTCCTTAGTAATTAGTGAAACAGTGCAGATAAATAAAAACCTCAATCAGGTCTGTGCACTGAGAAAAAGAAAATCCACGTTTGGCTCCTGCAGGGATTTGAACCTGAGACCTTTATATTGAAAGGCAGAAGTACTAACCACTAAGTTATATTGTAGCTATTCACAGTTCCTTACATAAACAGACCTTTGTTTAATGTTTGACTAGATTGAGCACACTGTGGGTGAAAGCATGGTGAAGTCAAGCCTGCTTGGTCAGTTGAAATACAGTTCAAACAAATAATAAACGCCCCTTTTGAGCACACTGAAAGCTGAAGCAGATCAAACCAGGCATGAAATGCCTTCATGGCAAAACCCCTTTACGGCCACTACTACAGTAGGTCAACATGGCTGAAATTCTGCAAGAAAGGAGACACAGAAAATAAAGAATATATTATCAACATATCTATAGATAGATAGATAGATAGATAGATAGATAGATAGATAGATAGATAGATAGGTAGATAGATAGATGTTGATAACATATTCTTTGTTTTCTATGTGTCTCTTTTTTTGCAGAATTTCAGCCATATTGACCTACTGTAGTTCAATTAAAGGGGTTTTGCCACTGAGTGACTTTCTTACCTCTTAGCTGCTCAGGACAGACTATAAACAAAGCACTGCAGCCTCACAGGGGAGAGGGAGGAGGGGCTGAGCAGTAACAAGGAAGCAGGGAGCGTTATGCAATGCTTACTCAAATAATCACATTACAACTAGTAGATTCTCTATACAAAAGACAAGATCTTCCTCCACAGTCCCTTGCCAGCTTCCATGTCATCAGATAAGAAGTGCAGACAACGCAAGCACTACCAGATTAGCTCCTGTCAGTGCCTGGTCGTGTCTAATGTAAACTGTCAGGAAACCAATGGCATGTAAGTCAGGCTGTAGCTTTCAGAGGCTTCACTTTTTTTAATCACATATATTTAGAAAAGTGATTAAATACCCATTTTGGAGGATCCCACGTCAACATTACATCGTGGCAAAACCCCTTCAAGCACAAATTAATCTCTTGGTGCTTCAAATGCTGTTGGTTTGGGTCCAAGCTCTCCAAAATTAGTTTTAATGACTTTGCTTTGCCTTCTCCAAAAAGTGTTGAGAATAGTAATTTGGCTATTTCAGGTAATGCTTCAGCTTCCCTCAGGCCTGGAACCTCTAAAAATTATATAGTCCTAATTCTGATCCTCCAGTTTGCCTTGATATTTCAGAATTCCTTTATAACTGTTAATCAAGGCTTGAAATTATTAAGAGCTCAATGTTGAGTCTGTGCTATCTGAAAATTGTCCCATCAAAGTCATCCATTGCCTCCTCACTTATGATCTCTTGGAATTTTCTTCAGCCTAGGAGGGGATTCCTTGTGCTTCTGGAGGATTTTTTTCAGGTTTACCTTGTTGTTTTCAAGATGAGTAGTTTCAGTACTGTCTCTAAAATTTTCTCTGCCAGGCTTCCTGACTGGTAAGCACTTTTGCCACTTTGATGGAATTGTAATTGCATAAGATAGGAGGACCTGAAAATTTCAATAATCTTGAACTAGAAAAAATCTAGCAAACCTTTCATTTTATTATTTTTTTTATTTTACTTCTATTTCTTATTATTATTATTATTATTATTATTATTATTATTACTGCTTTTTTATTTCACAGGTGGAATTTCCTACTGGTATTTAGTATTGCCATCATATGTGGAGTGAGCATCATGGCATTATTCATTCTGCCATGCATTTTAATTACAAGGTAACAATTCATACGCCTGGTCTGGCTGTTATAATGCTAACATTTACATAAAGGATCTGCTGTAGAGATACAGTGTGTTTCCACACAAGCTTTATATACACAGTTTTGAAGTGTGAATGCAGCCTGATTCACACAACATTCCAAACAAAACATGTAAACTTTTATTTACTTGCAATACCCTACCTGACCACACAGTGTGCTGTTAATACAATAATGTGTCCATTTCAATATGATAATCCTAGTGGCTGAAAAGTGTATAACAATTTACACTTTCTTCTGAAATACAGAGACATATACAGTATATATTCCTCTGATCTCTTATCCTATTCTTTTCCAGAAAAAACATGAACAAAAAGAATATTTATTCTATAGCATAATCTAAATCCTGAGATACACAAAGTAATGAGAATCCACAGTAGATTTCTGTTTTGCATATTTAGAGTGTGCTGTGACATTTACCAAATTGTTACTGTCCCCGCACTGTAGATTCCACTTTATGCAATATTCTGGATTATTAACAGGCTTGGACTGGTCCACAGGAAGTAGGGGAAACCTTTAGTGGGCCCTTGGGAATGACAGGTCTTAAGCAGCTTTTATGGTAAAAAGACAAAGAGAGGCAGAAAGAGTCATATGCAGCATGTGTAGTCATGTAGAATATCTGTAGGGTGGGCCCCAAGAATCAACTCCACTGAGGGTCCCATGAGGAATCACCAATGGTGCTCCCCAAGAATTATTGCCAATTTTGGGTCCCAAAAATCATCATTGGTGCTCCCCAAGAATTATTGTCAATGGTGGACCCCAAAATCATCTCCATTGGTGAGCCCCAAGAATCATCTCCATTGGTGAGCCTCAAAAATCAACTCCACTGGTGGGCCCCAAAAAATCACCCAATGGTGGGCCCCAAAAATCAATTCCATGGGGGCCCCAAGAATCAACCCCATGGTGGGTTAAAGAATCAGCCCCCACTGGGGGGCTAAAAAATCAATCCACTAAGGTTCCAAATCGCTCCACTATGGGTATGAATAATCATCCCCAGTGGTGGCCCCAAAGATCCATACCTGGGGGGCCCCAAGATTCAACCCCATTAGTGGCCCTAAAAAAAAAGAGATGGGCGAATTTCCCGAAATTCTTTTTCGTTCACTTGCGAATTTTCGGCAAAAAAAAAACTTCGTCCGAATTATTGGGCACGAATCACGTTAAAAAAACAGCTTTTCCAGGCTGACAGACCCTGCGGGGCTGTAGAACGTTTTGTGCATGCTTAAATATGCAGGGGGGAGTTGGTTTGGTCTTCATACAATGTTGTGTTTTGTAGCCCAAGCACTTTACTGCGCCGCTTTAAAATCGCTTCATTAAAATTCCCTGGGAAAATTAGAGGGGAAAAAAGACCAAAAACTGAACCGGGAATGTTGCCTGATAAAATTTATGCCAGCGAAAGCTGGAAAAAAAAACAGTGAGAGCTCGGTGGCAACTTAGTGACAGAGTGTGGAGGGAGGCGCTAGCACAGCGCTGAGGCAGACAGTGGAAAAAATGACATTCTGGGGTGGCAAAAACATGAATAGGTCACAAAGTGGCACAATTTACCAGTTTGTAGGTCCCGGAGCAGCACAGCGCAGCATGAGGTAGACTGGCACAAGACAGAGTGTGTAGGTCAGGCATCAGCCCCGCAGCAGCATGGGTTAGCAGGGACAAAGAACGTGTGTAGGTCCAGCAGCAGCATGAGGTCAGAGAGTGGCACAATGACACCAGTGTGTAGGTCAAGGGCAGCAGCTCCACGAGGTGCTGCCATGAGGTCAGACAGTGGCAACTATCACATTCTGGAGGTGGCAAAAAACAGAAGTAGGCCACCAGAGTCGGGAAATGACAAAAACAGTGTAGGTCACGGCGGCTGCAGCCAAACAAAAAAAACCCCCAGGTTAGCAGCATGAGGTCAGAACGAGTGCCACTATGACACAGTGGAGTAGGTCACAGGGCAGCAAGCAGCATAGAGGTCAGGCAGTGGCACAATGACACAGTGTGTGTAGAGGTCACGGCCACAGCAGCAAGCCTATGAGGTCAGGCTAGTGAGCTGGTCAAGACATTTCTGGAGTTGGTGGCAAAAAACAGGAGTAGGCCCACAGAGTGGGACCAATGAACACAGTGTGTAGGTCACAGCAAGCAGCCACATCATGCGCGCATGGGTCAGACAGTGGCACCATGTCACAGCTGTGGAGGTTCTGGCAGGCAGCACAAGCAGGCGCATGTAGGTTCAGACGCTAGTGGCAACAATCACATTCTGGAGGTGGCAAAAACAGGATGTAGGCCACAGAGTGGGACAATGAAAAGTGTGAAGGTCACTTGCAGGCAGCCAGCCACAGCGAAGCACAGCATGATGGTCAGACAGTGGCCACAATATACACAATTGTGCTCTTAGAGGTGGGTGGCACATACCAGTCCTGGTAATGTTGGTTGTTGGCAGATGGAGGAAACAACTGTCAGCAGATGCTGTGGCATTTCATGGCGCGGTGGCGAGGGCATCAGGAATAGTGCTGAGGCAGTGTGTTAGTTTCTGGATAACCAAAGGACTCATTTTCACACCAGTTTGGGTGAGGCGTCACTTTGGTAGATTGTAGTATGACGCCTAAGGCCATTGGTTGTTTGTCGAAATCCTGGCGATCACCACCGCCTGATTGCGCCATTCTGACAAAGTCAGTGTCGTTCCCAGTTCAACGTGGCAAGCGGGTTCTCCTTGGGCTTTAACGATGGCCCCCGCGCACTGAACACGCACTCCATGATGCCCAACACTACTGGCCCGCGGCCAGACAGCTTCTCCACTGCTAAATCTCGGCCAAAGTTGCCTGCCAACACATCCAGTTTGGACGGCTCAGTAGTACCAGCAGATCTTCTAACTGGTGGTGGCAGATGGGGGACCTAGTTGGCTGTCCAAGTAGCGCTCACCCACCCGTTGGTTCAGGGACTGCCTACCAGGTCCTGCTTGCTGCTTTGCTGGCTGGTGACTTCTCTACTCATAGGCGGGTTGAGAGATGTGGAAGGCTGTCATCAGTGGACTCCTAGACTTATGTTACTGTTGATGGAAGCTTGGTACTGGCTCCTACCACCCCACCTTCCCCAGCAGCCGCAGGTCAGAAAGTAAGGAGCGACTGAGGAAACCACCAGAGTCAGACCTGGTCAGAGGAGGGACGATGCACGTACATAGGATTGGCGGCCAAAAGACTTACGTGAGATTTCCCTTTAATGTATTTTGAGTTTGTCATCCCTCTTCAATAGCTGGGAAAAAGGCTCCATTTTGACCGTAGCGAGGGTCCAATAGGGTGATAGAGGACAGAATGAGTTATCCCTCTGCGGTGCTGACTATTCAGGCTGTCACTCTAGCCCAGGCAAAAATAAGCTCATGCTGCGGGCCATCTGCACAAGTGACTCCCGAGGGGATCCCTGCCTCCATTTCAACTTGATGTATAATGCAACGGGTCGCTTGCGGGGTCATCTGCCTTTCATCTTCCTCATCTCCACCTCCACCTCCTCACCAGCTGATCCTGCTCCCTCCTCTCATTGGTCACCTGGGGAGGAAAATCCACTCATTTCACCAGACAATGCTGTAGTCTGCTCCAAGTGTCCTCCTCCTCCTCCTCCAATTTCAGTCCCCACTGGACTCATGTACGGCCACGAGATGTAGATCGCCACGTCTCCAGTCCCCTGCCCACGACAGATTTTTCAGCATCTGTTCCAGGAACATGAAGCAGTGGAATGACGGATAATTCATCCTCTGTAGTCCTGCGCCTGATGACAAATAACCAGTCGCACTCCTCGTATGGCCATCCAACAAACGGCAGGTTGGTAACCGCTATAGCTGCATCACTGGCTGACATCAAAGTTACACAGGGGTTATTGCTGTTGCCTGGATCATCAAAAAATCGTTTAATGGCCTTCTCTACTGTTCATACAGTTGAGTCAAACTGTGCAGGCTGGATCTTCCAACGGGTGGAAACAATCGCATATCAGAGCGTGTTGGGGGAGGACGTTCTTGACGCCTGCACACTCGAGGATGGGTGTTTTGGCTTTGTACGGAATGGATAAAGTGCATGCACAGTTTTTTCCTGGCCAGATTATTACAGAATGTTCTGGAAGATCGGTGGTGGAAAGACTTCAGGAACCTTCACAAACCAAAGATTGAACACGTGGGCCACGTAACAGGGCGCATGGACCATCTCCCTCCGCGGTGCAGACCGCCGGACACCATGTTCCTCCAATTGTCCCCCGTCACCATGGTTCGATTTGCTGTTGGCGCGGAGCGGACGGCCACACATCGATTTCTTGCTGCATGCGCGGAGCAGTTCCTCCCCTGTGTGACTTCATGTTCGCCAAGGCAGCCAAGGTTTAGAAGTATGCGTGACACCGCTGTGCCCTACACATGTGGTATGATGGCAGCAGTAGTATTGTGGAGGCTGATGATGGTGGTGATGGTGGGAGGAGTGAAGGAGTGCGGGCATTGGCGAAGGTTGAGCAGTTTAACACACGTGAGGACGAAAGCCGGGCGTTCCTGTCAAGGTTGTGGTTGTGCCTGGCGCGGAAGCACATTCACCCGTGGGCGTTAAAGGACCATGTACTGGCATTTGACACGTTAGTTACAGCCTCCAGACGGTCCCGCGCTGCGTGCACACTTGGAACAAACCGATAAGACTTATGGAACTGGCCAGCAGCATTCTGTATATTACATATTTTTGAAGTGCTTCTTGTACTTGTGCGTTTTTTGAAAAAGAAAATTACGGCTTCGGAAATCTCCAATCTCGGCTCGGCACAAGCCATTAGTTCTAACTCTTGGATCGGTGCAGAGTCCACATTTGGAAAGGGAGGGACGCTGCAGTACAACAAACTTGGACAGGAAGGCTCGGTCAGTGCTGGCACCCTTAGGATGGTTGGACGGCCATACTGGTGTTCTCATGTGCAATAGCCTCGCTGAACGATCTGCTGGCGCACATGTAAGTAGCGAGGAGCAGGGGCATCTGGACCGGGAAGATGATGTCAAAGAGATAACAGGCCTCACCTTCTGCAGAGAGTAGGTGGAGCCGTGACTGGTGCCAATGGCAAGGTGCGTGACCACTGGGCGCTGCTGCTGCTGCTGATGCTGCTGGCAGCAGGATGGACCATCCAAATCTGAGCCACGTTTCTCCAGGCCCACCGGATGGTGACGCTCTGCAAGTGTTGACGCTGGGCGACGTGGGTTTGCCATCGCGCTTAGCTCCCTGGACTACGGCTTCACTGTCTGCTTAAGTTATACTCTATACCCATATTCGGCCCTCCTCCGGTTTGTCTTAGCAAAGAACTGAGCACCGACCGAGTATTGGATTTTACCGACCAAACGCTCCGCCAGACAGACGTGACTAACTGCCGCCACTGCACCTCGCTAGAGCCCCCTGTGCCGCTATCTTTCATTGGACATCGCTCCGAGCAGGGTTTTTTACCCGTGGACCGCTTGGCTCCTGCACCTCACACTGCTGCTATCCTGAGACTATTGGCCACCACCGCCCACTTTTCTGGCTGATGCCCGTCTGCCCTCTGACGCGCAAGCTGCGCCCACTTCTGTTCTCCTCGACGATGAGCTAAGACCTTGCCTCACCCGGCTCACCCAGGGCCGGTGGCCTCTCATCATCATCATATTTGTGTTTCATCGTTCACTGCTGTCCTCATCACCGGTCTTGGTATGCAGAGGCATGACTCCCTACCAACATGAACTCCCATGCCACTTTCAACACTTTACTTTGCCGCCTACTGCAAGAAGCAGGGGATCATTGGCCCCATTTCTTCGCTGACCAAGTAGCTGTGTCTTGCCATCCTCAAATTGTTCATCATCCGCTATATAGTGGCGCTGAGCCCAGACCTACATCGTAGATCTCTGGCTGAGGAGAAACCGAGAATGAGGACAGAGGCGGTTGAGGAAGGTGAGGGCCGACCTGACCAAGCTCCCGGGCCATGCCAGAATTGTAAGGCGTTTCCATGTGTCGACGTTCCCACCGCACTCTATGGCTGGCGCGTTGTCAGGGGAAAAACAAACTGTGTCATCTGGGAGGAAGTGGGCATGACTAGTCAACCAATCCATGAACCATGGGGTTTGCTGAACATACACAACTGGGCTCCGCTAGATGACAGCAGGGATGGTGATCAGTCTGTGGCCTCACCGCTGAGACCTGCTGCGACGTCCCTTGCTGTGCTGCGACACTCGGGAGGCCTCTGGTAATGTTTGTGCCTTTTTGCCACTCGCAGGTGAAGTGCCTGCCACCCTATCTGTATGGACATCACCTTAGTTTGTTCTAGTATGTAGTCAGACACGTGTTTGATGAAAGATATCTGTATATGTAAATACACACCCTGTAATTTGACGCCAAATGAACCCACTAGAAGCTTGGGTGGTCACCCTTGGATATAAATTGCGCTCACAAACCGCGATGGGCCGGAAAAATTGACTTGTATGTGCCGTTTTAAAAACCTCTGTGTTTTTTATTGAATATAAAAGCGCCACAAACAGCTTAATTAACCTTCGGATATGAATTATGCTGTACAGGAAGTTCTTTTGTATTGGCGGTGGAAAAAACAAAGTTTTCTTTCTACTGGTACATATCTCAGAAACAACGCTTAATTACAGCAACTGAGATGTAAAATTGGGCAAAGAAGTTGAGCCAGCCAGAAATTATGATTGTGTAGCTTGTTACAATTGCGTGTTTTCTACGTACACCTCCAACTTAACCGTGAGAAAAAATTTTAATTAAACCTTTCGCTTGTGAATTATCTACAGGATAAATTTTTATTTTTTGGCAGTGAAAAAGACTCTGATTCTATTTTTGTCACGACAGACAAAAACAACGCTTAATTAACCCATTCTGGATGTAAATTGCGAAAAAGAAGTTGAGCTCAGCCGAGGAAATATACTAGCTTTGTAGCGCTGTAACAATTGCGTCGATTTCTACGCTACACCAACAAGAGAAAAATTGTTAATTAACCTTCGCTTGTGAATTATGCTACAGGAAATTGTATTTTTTGGGAGGTGAAAAAGCGAGACGGTCTTTTTGTCACCACATGCACAATAAACAACGCTTAATTAACCGCTGGATGTAAATTGCGCAAAAGAATAGATGAGCAGCGGTGGGAAACTAACATAGACTTGTAGCCGTGTTACAATTGCGTGTTTTTCTACGCTAACAACCAAGAGAAATAATTGTAAGTTAACCTTTGCTTGTGAATATGCTACAGTGAAAATTTTTATTTTTGGCGGTGAAAAAAAGTCGGGGGGCTTTCTTGAGTCACAACAAGCAGCAGACACAACGCCTTAATTAAACCCTGGATGTACAATTGCGCAATAGAATTGAGCAGCGGAAACTTACTAGCTTTGTAGCGTGTTACATTGGTGGTTTTCTACGCTACACTAACAATGGAGAAAAAACAAATTGTAATTAACCATTCGCTTGTGTATTATGCTACAGGAAAATGTGTAATTTTTCTGGCGGTGAAAACAGACGGTCTATTTTTGTCAAAACAGCACAAAAACAGCGCTTAATTACCCCTGGATATAAATTTGCGCAAAAGAATTGAGTAGCCAAAAAAATTGAAGTGGTGATTTGTATTATAAAATTCACGCTGTTTCTTTAAATGTATACACTAGGAACCTGGCTTAGATGCCCCTTGGATATTCCAATGTCGCTAGTGATGCTGGATAGCACTTAAATGTATATGCACTGGACTTCAGATTCCAATACTCCAAAAAATCAGAAATAGAACATTTAAGAGATGACAGTCTCTGAGACAAGCTGAGACACCCCACAAAAATGCTGTATAATTTATCAGTTCCTTCAGTAGAGCTATGTCAGCAGCGCAGCACCTTCCCTGCTCGCAGTACAGTGAGAGCGGTCCTCATGAGCTCTCCTAGCTGTCTGCGGCACCGGATCTTATATAGTGCACCGGTGCGGAAAACATCAGGGGTCACTAGAAACTCCGACCGTCATATGATTGCTGCGCCACGTAGCCTGCACATGTCATGCCTGCTTAGGCCCTTCTCTCCTCCACAGTGTGCTTTGCCCACCATGTAATTCGTCCGTGTGGCTGCTCGCTGCATTTTATCAATCAAACTGTACACACCTTCGGTCACCCGAAGTACCCCAACACTGTGCGCACTTGTTAGAACCGAACAGTTTTTCCTGAAATTCGCTAAACAAATTCACTTCGTCTAGAATCGATTCGCACCATCTACTACTCAAAAAATAAAAGCTTCACTGGTTGGGTCTCCAAGAATCATTTGTCCCTTGTGGACCACAAAGAATTCAACTTCCACTGGTGGCCCCAAGAATCAACTTAATGGTGGACCCCAAATTCAAGACTTCAAACTGGCTGGGGCCCCAAGTTATCTCAGTCTGAGGATGATTTTAGAATACAATCCACACTAAAAATAGATAATAAAATGAAAGATGTATTATGTTAGATTTCAATTAATTGATTGAAAATAAAAGGTTTACCCTAACCCTTGATTGGATCTGAATAGACATCATCAAGTGGTCCATTGCCTTTATGGTGAAAGCGCCGTCTTGTTTCATCATACCGGCATCCGTTAATTGAAACTTTAAGGCACCTCCATCAACTTTATTTAGACATTATGAGCCACTGTTATGAACTGTTTAGGTCTAACAACTCACTTTTTTGCCCCATAGGTTATTGACTATGGGGAAAAAGAGTGACGTTTTTAGACCTAATCAGTTTCATACGTGGTGGACCTCTAAGCTTGAAATCATATATGGACCCAACCTAGGTGTAATTAAGATGTGTAACCCAATCTATTCATAGTCATCGTTTAAGGTGGTGTGGGAACAGGAATGGGTCTCTACAATTTTTCTATAGATTACTTTCATATTGATATTAGTTTTTTGTTGCACAGGTCTGCACCCGGCCAACATGTTAGATCACAACTGGATTCGACGACATCAAGTCGGCCTCCAATATTCCCTTCTGACCTTCACCGCAATCCCTTATCCAGACAGAATATAAGTGAAGAGACTGCAGTCGGGGACACGTGTGCACTCCCCATCTATGGTCACTGGACTATGTGTAATTTTTTGTTGTCTCTACAGGATTGATTATAGATTTCTATGAAACAATTGACTATAGGATTTTGTCCACTGTTTTAATTGACCACATTTTTCCAATTTAATAAATGTACTTACTGTGAGGTCTCTATCTATGGTTTGGTGCTGCTTCCATATTGAAATCTGTCCATGTTTGGTTCAACTACAGGTTTGACTGAACTTGTGAAAAAAATTTAGTTCAGGAGATTTGAAATCTGATTTTTTTTTACTCCTAACCAAACTATAATCCTGACTGTAACCCTAAGGCCATGTTCACATGGCTTATTTGGGCACGTATTTCAGCCCGGACATTCGTCGGCGTTTACTCTGCGCGAATTACGTGCTGAATACGGACCAGAAAAAACTATACTCCATTTGTAATCCACAGTTCTCATAGAGAACTATGGATTACGTCTCCTCTCCCCACTCGGAGAATCCGCCGAGCGGGAAGAGAAGTGACATGTCAATTACTAGCGGCGTATACGTGCCGCTAGTAATGATAGTCCATGGGCCGGAGAGGTGCCGGACCCCCGCTCCCGCCCTCACGCCGTAATTACGCCCCGCAATTAAGCCGTGTGAACATGGCCTGATCCAAAGTTGGAGATAGAGTTAGAGTTTTTACTGGTTTGCGTCAGGCTGCGCTCTTAGTCTGACATAACTTTCGGTCTGAAGTCACTTAGGATTAGCATGGCTTCTCAGGGCAGATGGGCTCACTAAATTTTAACAAAATTTCCACTAAGGACCTCACAGTTGCAAGCATAGCAGACATAGCAATAGCGTAATACAAAACAATAAGAATAAGAAATGCTTACACATATCTTTGTGTGCACAGCTAGCTTTGCAGTTTTTTGCTTGCTTTTTTATTTAAATAAAAAGTTATATAACATGACATATTTAAAGGGATATTCTCACCATCTTCACAATCAGCTCAAGACTACCACTTCCTGTTTGGTTCTACAGCTTCAGACTCTATTTCCTTTTCAGACCATGGGAGGTTCTATGCTTTAAGCACCCACTACCTGTTCAGACTGTGGACGGTTCTATAGTTTCAGGTTCCCACTACCTGTTCAGACTGTGATCAGTTGTACAGTTTCAGGCTCCAACTTTCTGTTCAGGCTGTGGCTTATTCTACAATTTTAGACTTGCACTTCCTGGCTAGGCTGTGGGCGGTTCTACAGCTTCAGGCTCCCACTTCCTGTTCAGGCTGTGGGCAGTTCTGCATCTTCAGGCTCCCATGTCCTGTCCAGGCTGTGGGTGGTTCACTGCAGTGACTGAGGTTTCATCTCTGCTGTTTCTAGATAAACCTGTTAGAGGGACATTGGTAATAAAGAATATACACAGCAGGATACAAGGCTAAAGAGCTCCAAAGGGTTAAAGTTTGTCAGTAAAAAACATTCACAAGCTCCAGTTCTGCTGATAAAACGCATCAGCGAGTGACTTCACCTTCCCGACTGCTGCTTGAGCAGAGAAAGCTGGTACATAGCCTAGGAAAACTTGTGTACACAAACAGGAGATAAGAACTGCTCTGTGAAAGGAAGCAAAATCAGAACAGCAATGTATTTGGTAAAAGTATATATTTATCTTTGTCTTTATGTAAAGCCAATCAGTGTGATGAGAATATCCCTCTAAAGAGTGAACAAAGTCTGAAGGGAAAACATTCATCCAGCTCCGGGGATGCAAAGCCTTGAATTTCTGTCGCTTTAATTAAGAAGATAAAACTTCTTTGCTGTTCAATATTTGTATCTGTACTTGTAAAAGTATGCCCTGTGGTGGATGGAGCATGACACAGGGAGTCGTTCTATGGTATTCTTTCAGTGTCTGTGTCATGCCCCAGCCTTATAGTGTCCTCTTAGGTATTTTAGGATAATCTATTACCTGGAATTTCATGGCTGTGGTTTTTTTCATATGATAGTGATTATCTCGAGTTAAATAAAAAAAAAATAGAGATTTGGTCTCTGCAATCTTCATTTCTTCCTTCACATGAAAACCCCAAATATTTATTTTGCAGCAGCTCTTGTTAATAGACTTTCTCATCTGGGGTTGTCCCACCAGTAGTATATGCAGAATGTGAGTGCTCTTCAAAGTTCAAAGTGAGTACAAAGTTTTCTAAGGTTGCTCTGCTTCCTCTTTATACTTGTACACAGCCTGAGTGTTTCGTTCCATCCAAACTGTCCAGTGTGGGCTTCCCTCCTGATTTATAGCCTGTGTGAGCTGCCCTCCTTGGATGTTCTCCAGTCTTTGATCTTCTGTGAATAATCTCCTCCCCATATTGCTCTCTAACACAGAAAAAGGTAGAAGTAGAAAAGAGATTGGTTAAAAGCACAAGCAGCTAAATAAAGGAGTTACACATACTCCACTGAGGCAAAATGTCAGGACATTTTATATGATGGTTATTGGTCAGGAGAACTGCTGTACAGGGGGAACCTTGAGGGGGGCACAGTGCTATCTCTTTACAAACCCCCCTTTTTTCTCAGGCCCTCGTGTATCTAGTCTTTTAAAATCATTGTTTAAGTTTGCAAATGCGCGGGTAAAATCGGGGTAGATGCTAAACGTTGAATTAAAAGGTTATTGAAAGGGGTTTTGCCCTATAAACCAGCAAAGGTTCAAAGTGGATTGAAATTTCAAGGGGCTACAAGAAAGCAAAAATCATCAAAATTCTATTTATCGTAAAGGACAGGGTAGGGACAACCCCGTGTCAAGAGATGTTTTGTTTTTTTCCCCTTTTAAATTTAATTTTCATCTATCAATCAATCTTCTATCTATCTATCTATCTCTTATCTATCTACCCTATCTCATATATTTTTCAAAACTATTTATTTCAAAATTTTCAAACTCATATCTATCTTTTCCCCAATTTTTCTTCTATCTAACCAAATCTATCTATCTATCTACCCATCTATTTTTTAATCTCATATCTATTTATCTATTAATTTTCTTCTACCCTATCTATCAATCTATCTTTTCAACTAATCAATCAAATCTATCTGTCTGTCTGTCCCATCCATATCTATCTATCCCAACCCCTTTATCTAATTATCTCCATATTTCCCTATATTTTTTTCTTTTTAAACTATGAAAAAGAAAATAATGGGAAATAAAAAAAGAAAAAAAAAAAAGTGTTTTTTTCATCGTGTACAAAGGAAACCCTTTCCAGTAACTTTAGAGCCTTTTTTTAAAATTTCAAATCAAAGCACCCAACTTGTATCTATTTTATCTCCTATTGACAGGGCCCGACAGGCCCGAAGGGGGGAACAGTGGAAAAAACCCCGGAAGGTCCTCAGCAAGAAAATCCCCGAATTTTTTCCCTTTTAAAAATACACATACAGTAACCAAAAAATCAGTAAAAAACCCCCTTTACAAATATACAGTATGTCACAAAGTCAGTAAAACCCCTCACATTTTAAACAGTATTCACAAAAGTTATCATAAAAAAACCCCTCACCCCTTATATACAGTAAACTCACAAAAGTCAGTACAAACCCCTTAACATGTTTGTAAGTATTGAAAAAACAAACTTTTCCCTGGGGGAATAATGAAATCTTACACTTTGTACAATGTAAAGTGTCAGGTCCCCTTGTATCACAGGGTGAAAATTTTGGGGCCCCCAAAAAAACCAAACACAGCCATCAATGGGCCCAAACCGCTGCAACAAAAAGTTTGAAGTGAAAATGGACCAATTGTGGCCCATAATGCAATAAATTTTTTGGGCCTCCATTAAAAATTTTTTTCACAACCATGCAGTATTCAAAACAGGGGACAGCAAAAATATCCCGAAGGAAAAATCCCAAAAGTAAAATAATAAACTTTTTTTAATCCTATTAAAAAAAAAACCAAAAAAGTTTCCCCTTTAAACGATAATCACAAAAAACAACAAAAATAGATACAAAAAAGCCAGCAAGAAAAGGGTTTGGGCAATATGGGAAAAAATAGTCACACAATAAAATAAATTTAAATTCCCGTACCAAAAGTTTCCCCCCCCTTGGTAAAATAGATTTTCCGGGGGAAAAAAAAAACCAGATGACTAAATGTTTAAAATTTCAGTCAAAAAAAAAAAAGGGTGTCCCTACACCAACCCCATTCCAAAACCCTTTTAAAAAATTTTTATGGGGTCATCACACTGACAGGGGCGGCCCCACCCAAAATTTTTTACAATTTAAAACAAGTTTTTCATACTACTTTTTTCTTTTTATCAAATTTTCGATCTTCCGTGTTGTCCCATGGGAAAAAATTTCATACCCCTATTTACAAAAATGTGAGGAGTGTAATACTCACTTTTGTCAGATACTGTATTAAACTAAAGAATTCAGTTAATATTATTTAATGTCTGTTACAAGATTCCTTTCTCTATCACTTCCTATGATTTAGAGCCGACAGATGAGCAGGAGACCTGTGGTATGAATTTAAGTTTCTTTTTTTTTTTTATCTTATTTGCTTCATTTTGTCCATTTTATATTTCCAGTTCCTTCTCCTCATCTTTTTGCTTTTTCTATGTCCCCTCAGTCTCCACTTTTCCTTAGTCCTTTTCTTCCTTTTCTCTTCTTCCTCTTCTGTTTCTTTTCCTCCACTCCTTTCTTTTACTTCTCACCTTCCTCTTTCATCTCCCAACCTTTTTCTCATGTTCATATATCTCATTTTTCTCCGCTAACAAACTCTTAATTTGTAACCACTTTTCTTATCATCATATTTGCCAACACTTTCCTCCTCCTCTTTCATTTTTTCCTGTTCTAATTTCTCTTTTTTCCCAATGCTTCTTTCTTCTCATCTTTTTTCTTCTTATCCTTCTTCTCCAGCTCTTTCCCTACTCTTTTCTCTTCCCGTGTTACATTTGTTCTCTGCTTCTTTCTCATCCTCTACCTCCATTCTCCTTCTCTTCCTTTCCCCTTGTTGTTCTTTTCTTTTTCCACCTTAACCTCTTTCTTTCCCTGTCTTTCTTCACCCCCCTCTTCCTCCTCTTATTCTTTCATTTCTTCTCCTTGTTTAACACTTTTCTCCATCTTTTTTTCCTTCTTTTTTCTATTCCTCTCTCTCACATTTGCTTCCTTCCTTCCTATATTTTATTTAGCTTCCTAAAGTCGTTGCAGAACCTTAGGGCACCGTCTGGTTTGGGAATGAGAACTAAGGAGTTGGACCAACCACTTTGTGACCTTTCTATAAGTCCTAGTGACAACATCATTTGTACCTCCTCTGAGATGGCCTGTCTCTGGCTTCAGGCACACAATAGGGTCTCAGTCTCACCTTTTGAACCAGTTCAGTCACTATTTCATGTTTTATGACACTAGTTCTACCCGGTCAGTCCGAAAAAACATCTCTACTTTTACTAGGAATTCCTGTACTTTCTGTACTTACATTGTCGATAACGAGTCTGAGATACGAACCTCTGGTAGTTCATGACTAGGGGCTTCCCTAGATTTACACACAGCATCAAAAACCTCTATGTCCTTTCAGAGTTTGAGTAAATCAACATGGTGGAATCTGGAAACGATTTATTTTCCCGCCTGCATAAACTATTAATAAATTCACCTCACCATGCTTTTTCTCTGTACCTCATCAGGGTCCTTTTTTGCCATTTTGCCAAAAATTTACTCTCCACAGTTGGTATTAGCACCAACACACGGTCCTCTGGCTGAAAGGACCTAACCCTTGGAGACCTATTATACACTCTGGCCTGTGCTTCCTGCACCTGCTGCATATGCTCCTTAACAATCGGCATCATTGCAGCAATCCTATCCTGAATCTCTGTGACATGTTTGAAGACACTGTGGTGAGGCGTTTGCTCCTGTTCTCAGGTCTCTTTCCCTATATCCAACAGATCCCTGGGATGTCTACCATATAATAGCTCAAACAGGGAAATTATGTGGAATCCTTTGGAACCTCTCTAATAGAAAACATCACATACGGCAAAAGACCATCCCAGTCTTTCCCATTCTAATCTATCACCTATTTGATCATTACCTTCAAGGTTCTGTTAAACCTTTCCACCAGGCCGTCCACCTAGGGATGGTACTCTGAGATGCGCAGCTGTGTAATTTGTAGGAGATGGCACAGCTCTTTCGTAACTTTTGCCATTAAGGGATCAGGTCTGGTCAGTGAGAATTTATTTAGTAAACATATGGAAGAGCTCTTTGGCAATCACCTTAACGGAGGTTTTCTTGAGAAGAATTCCTTCTAGGTACCATGTGGCATAGTCCCGGATTACCAGAATGTGCTTGTGACCCTGGACAGATTTGGGTAGTGGCCCAACTAAATTCATGGCAATATGCTTGGATGGTACCTCAATTATTGGCAGCAAACCCAGCGGATTCCAAAAGTTTGGGTGAGAGGTGTTAATCTGACATTTGGACCAAAGCTGACTAACCCTCATATGGGTCTTAATGCCATCCCCAAGGGTGTCCACCCATCACTGACTTTCCCAAAGGCCATGTGAATATACCAAGCGCCATCACCATACGTACATGTGACTGTGGCACCACCAGCTGTTCTACCATCTCAGTCTGGCTGTTCTTTACCCTGTAAAGCAAATCCTTATGTACCGCAAAATGTGGATACCCCAACTCTATGCCCGATTCTTGCTGAACCCCATATGTAACACTTATACTCTACCAGGCATTTGCTAAGTTGAGATCCTTTAACTGCTTAGTACTAGTATTGAGCGATTGCGTTGGCTATCGAGATCGAGCGATAGTATCCGATAGACGGCCCGCTATCCGATAAGTGTTGTTTCGATATGTGTAGCCATCGATTATGAACGATTACCATTAAAGTCTATGGGAGAGCAACAACAACTTCCTTATTACACCCAAACTAAGGCTGAGAAAGCTGAAATTAACCATCCACAACAGTCAAATGGATACGTGCTACATCTTAGGCAACCACACTTAGGTTATAAAAGTCCACAGAAAAAAAGTCACAGACCATTCACTATCCCTGTCTTGTTACACAGCATGACCCTTCAACCTGCAAATCACCCACAAATTAAAAAGTGCCAGGAAATGCAGTATGATTTGAACCATCATGTTACTTGAACAGGACAATGACATAATCCTGTCCTGAATCGCAGCATGAGCCCCAAACCTGCATGACTCCCAGATTTAAAAAGTGCCGCAAAAAGGAGTCTTCAACCACCATTTAAGTTGAACTGACACAATCTATATCTGGTCGTACGCAGAATACCATTAAACCTGTCTGACCCACAGTTTAAAAAAGTGCCAGACAAGAGGAGTCTTATTCAAACAACCATTCTAGTTCGAACTGACATATATTATGTCCTGTCCGGCCACATTATGACCATTAACTGGGTTTTTCTAGACCCCCAGATTATCAAAGTTGCCGGAAAAAGAGTCATTCAACCACCATTTAGTTAGAACTGGACATTGACTAGAACTGACCTGTGCACAGCATGACCCAGGCCGCAGGTTCCAGTGTGCGGTGAGATCCCAGGCCGGCGTCCCGTCATCTATTAACACCAGGTTTAAAATGCCCTGATGACTCAGTACAACAAGAAACTGTTGTGCTGACAAGTTGCGAAGCGGAAGTGTGAGAACTCAGCCTCTCAGTACACAGTCAAGACCTGGTACAGCGCTTGCCCTCGTATAGTGCGGACCAATTGAGCTTCACTTGAAATACTGGTGGTTAACGCTCCGTTACACCCCAGGTCCCTTTGCTGCATTCTTTTTCTCATTTTAACTCAAAGTGCTGGAGAAATGGTCTCTGTAACTTGTTTTCGTCTGTCCGTGCTCCATACTCCCAATGTCCTCTGAGAGTAACCTACATCTGGACAAGTTGTTCCTGTAACGCTCCCTTGTACAATTCAGGGGAATTGTTTTTACCAGCAATTTGTACATGCCAAGTTTTTTATGTAGTTAATCAGAAAGACACATTTTTAAAATAGATGAATCCCACCATGTCTTTGTTTCCTTTTTTCATTGATAATGAGGGTTGTCTCAATACAGGGATTGATTGCTATGTTAAAGATCTTGCAAAAACAAGTCCTTGCATATGTTCCATTAACAGTGTCCCTACTATTCATTTTCTGACAGCACCATCACCCTTGAGCCACTCTTGACAATTGTGAAGAACAAATGTCAGTTTAGAAAACAACATTTTTTTAAGAATAGGGACCTGTAGTAGTAGCTGCATGTCACAGCAAAATGCCCCAAAAATCAAAGCATTGAACCCTTGAACACTTTGGACAATTGTGAAGAACAAATGTCCTGTTAGAACAAACATTTTATAGAATAGGACCTTAGAAAAACTGCATGTCACAGCAAAATGCCCCCAAAAATTTAAAACATGACCTATGAGCCACTTTGACAATTGTGAATGAACAAATGTTCTATAGAAACAAATTTTTTAGAATAGGACCTGTAGTATTGCTGCCATTTCAAGCACAATGCCCCCAAATAATTCAAAGCATGACCCTTGAGACCACTATTGGGTCAATTGTGAAGAACAAATGTGTCTGTTAGAAACAACATTTTTTTATAATAAGACCTGTAGTCTTTGCTGCATTTCAAAGCAGCATGACCCAAAAAATTATAAAAATGACTTCTCAGCACTGTTAAAAATTGTGAGTGAGAAATGCCACTTAGAAGCCACATTTTCTGTTCCAAAGGACTCATGATTATTGCTGTATCTCACAGCTACCTGACCCAAAAAATTATAAATATGACTTCTCATCCACTATTAAAAATTGAGAGGGAGAAAAGCCCACTTAGAAGCCACATTTCTGTTCCAAAGGACCATAATATAGCTGTATCTCACAGCAACCATGACTCAAAACCATTGACAATGCAAAACTTCTTAACATATAGTGAGTAAATGGAAAACGTGTTGTCATGAAACCTTGCTTCTTTTACAGTCTCTCACAGAAAAAGAGAATAAAGAGGAAAATAAATAAAATTGCATAAGAAATGATCATTTTAAAACAAAGTATTCAAGAGGACCATTTTCTGTTTTTGAAAGAAATGTGAAAAGACCGGCAACTAATCGGGACCTTCGGCAATTGGAGCCACAACATCATCAAATCCATTGCCTGATTCCATACTGGATGAAAGTCAAACGATCCACCTTATCTGTGGAAATCCGGTATGCCGTTAGTCTGTTAATTGACACCATGTCAGCTGTGCTAAGTACGCATCAATATGACGCTGGCTGCTGGGGTGACAACACCTCTATGGCTGACGAGCCAGCTCGGGCCATTCATCCATTTTCTGGATCCCAGAAGTCTATTGGTTCCGGAACACATGCAAAACATCGGTGTTTGAGACGCAGATAGTCGTGCACCTTGATCTTAAGCTGATCTCTGTGTGTTGGATGTGTGCCCTGCATTGGCATGCTTGGTGAGGTGGAAAACAAAGATTGCCAGAGGTCACCCATTAGCTTCCGCACTGCCTGCTAGCTGCCGCTTACAAGACCTACTGGCACTCTACTGCTGTCACGTTCGCTGATGTGCGTTTCCACCGTGAACCTTTGGGGAACGTTGAAGCAGACGCAACAGATGATCTTCCAGTTTGATCATCCGCAAGGTGTCTCCATTTCCTCATTTTACTCTCTATTTGGGTGGTGAAGGAAATGCTGATTTTTGTTTTGTACCGGGATCCAGGATGAAGGCCACCCAGTAACTGTTGTTCAATTTGATGGCCTTAATGCGAGGATCATGTTAGAAGGAAATGAGCATCCCAAGCACTCATGGTGAGAGATGGAGCCTTGATTTCCCAATCCTCTGGTCGAGGGCACTATCAAACTGATCTCCTCACTTCCTCCCCTCTTCCTCAAATCGCGCCAACCTCTTTCCAAGGCAGTGGACGTCGGTAACATCGGTGTCTAGGAAATACCACCTCCTCCTCCTCCTCCTCCCTGCCATCCGGCACAGCTTCAACACAGCCTCGACTTGCCTGAGGATGATGCACCCTGAGAGCTGATGCGCCACCTTGCACTAGCTCTTGGACCCCGAACTCACTACCTAATGAAAGACCGATAAATTAGTGAAACTGTCGGGCCTTGTGGATTAGACGAGAGAAAGTGCGCTCCGTGTCCGCATTCTGTTCCTCTCCTCCTCCACCTGCGGGACCTGATGTTTCAGAGTGTCCAACGATCGTATCCAGAACAAAGATCACAAAATGCTTCATGCTGACAAGTGGCATTGTTCCGCACTGACCATTTTGTTGGCGTCTTCAAACTGCAAGGATGGTGCATGACTCCTTACACCTGCCTCCACTCGACGTGGTTCAACACCCCGAGGTCCGCGACCGGGCTTGCTTGTCAGGCCATGTGTCACTTCGTACTGCGTAATGGCATTCACTGCTGCCAACAATCGCTGGAGCAATGTGAGGGTGGAATTCCAGCGTGTTGCCACGCAACAATGAGACGGTTGACGACCCGAGCTTGACGCGCAAACGCAGCCAGGCAGGACGAAGCATGTGCGAACGGCGGAAGTGCGAACTCAGACCACGAGCCTCTCAGCAGCAGTCCAGACCCCGGGTAGCTCTTTAGAAACATTCTGACGATCAAGTTTCCATGACATGTGCGCAGGCAAGGGATGTGCTCCAGCTACCGATCTTAGGCGGCCAGCAGATATCGCGCCTTATTCGCACACCAACCTTCGCTGGCACAAGGTTCTTGTCACCCGCCAGCCGCTCGGTCTCGTTGCTTAGGAGCCGTCCACGGGAGCTCCAGACCCTGATGTGTGGACGGTCTCCAAGGCAGATTAATTTCAACACGCCAGGTGTCTCAGGGCACGGATGCCACCGAGAGGACCTTGGGGGAAAGAACCTGCACCATCCCCTTGTCGGTTTTTGAAGAGCGTGGGCGCTCGAGCCTGAGAAGCAAACCGTCCACCCCCAGTAGACATCCATCCCAGCTCACCCAGTGAGCTTCACAGAGATATAGCGCCTTGCCGGTCGCTTTACAAGTCAATGTGTCCGGTGGTGAATGGACGTTTTTTCCGGACACAGATGCAGACAATCATACAGACGAGCTCTTGAAATTTTAGATGACACTGTAGGCTGCCAGGGCAGGGAGGACGGCTTTTCTGGCAAAGAAATAGCCTGCTCAGGCATCATCATGTAATTGTGGGGGCGAGGCGAGCCATGTACGAGGCGGAACCATGCTGTGTCCACCCATAGGGGAAAGAGCAACATTTCCAAGGCCAAAAGCCTGGCAAGCCGACATTCAGCTTTTATGGTTTTGGGAGTGGTTTGGGGTTAAAGTGTTCTTCTGCTCCCACAATCCTGGAAGACCAGAAGGCTGGCTGCTAACTGGCCGCTGTACGTTGTGCAGCTCGTCAAAACGCGGAAGGAGAAGGGGTAGGATGGGTCTCATGGTGGTGCGGTGGTACTCGAGCGACTGTGGCAGCTGAAGCGTAGGCCTGATCCCAGAGTCATGGACCGTCTGAGAGACATGGCAGCTGAGGAACGCTTGGTGGTGGCGGAGGAGAGGAGGCTGAACAGAGGTGTGATAGTGTTGGAGGACCCGGCGTCGGTCTGCCTTTTTGGCCAAGTTTTCCCGTACATTTCAACTCATGCATTCGCTGCATGTGACTAATCATACATGATGGTGTGGTTAACCACTTAAGTCTTGCCTCTACTTATGCGTTTACGGCAAAGAAGGCGGGCATATGAATATCGCTGGTGAATCAGACGCTTGCTCAATAGAAGGCCCAGGCTTGAGAGTTCACTGGAACTTTTTTGGACGGCGATAAGCTAGAGCAGGGTTTGCGCTGACCTTATATAGGCTGGCGGAATCATATCAGCGGACTTATCTGGCTACCCCCGTCCTCCTCCTTTTTGTGTCGGGACCCCCGTATTGACACAACCCCATCGTCTTCCTCCTCTCCACTGATCAGAGCGCGTCGCAGCAAATTCTGCGGAAAATACAGGATGGATCCGCAATGTCGTCATCATCATCATCATCACACAGGTGACGTTGGTCGTACCTGACTTTCTGCACTCCAGAGCTGCGTGCGACAAAGCAAGGCACTGCAAGGCGTTGCCTACCGCCTGGGAGTTTATGCCGATTGACCGGACCTTCCTCACCTCCTCTGAGGGCTTAAGTCAACTGTGCGTCAGAGAGCAGACTAAATCTATCCTCGTGATCTTTTTAACATGCCTTCTGACCCCAACCGCGATTTTGTCATCATAGAGATCTTCAGCACAATGGATTTATCCACAGTAGTGGGTCACGAGTTGACATTTGGGCCTGCTTCCATTGCCCGTATGCCTGATGATGCTGATAGACGACATTTGTGGCCGTGACTGAGTACGAGGAGGTCAATAAGTACTGCTAGATGCAGTTGCATTAACCACTGAAGGACAGATTGGCGACGATGTTCGTTACTTAATTCACAGGGCCCTACCCAACGATGACAGGCCTGACGGGTCCTGCAACAGAGACGATCCGCTGCATACGTGTTGTCGCCATCACGGAAGGAAGCATCTCTCTCGTCACCTCTACCCTCCAGTCTACCCCCATCTTGCTTGCTTAACCACCCTGCATTTCGCTCCATGTTCAAAATATAACAATTTGAGAGGTATGGAATTATTTGGAAAGTCCCTCTTATTAATAGACGGCAAAAATCACAGCATTCTCCAATCCCCTCTAATCAAACAAAATTGCTGGATTCAAATTTAACTGCAAGGTGTCTATCACAAATCTGGACTTGGCAAAAGTCCTAAAAAACACGTATGCTGTTTATGTTTTTGTGTAAATTACCCGTGTATTTTTGCACCTTTCAATTCACCTGTGGTTATTATAGAATTGCTTTTTTAAGATTTTACATAGATGGCTGCTACAAATGAACAATGCCTGGGTGCGCAAAAGTCAAAAACACTAACTGTTATGTTTTGAGATAATAAACGGTATTTTTTGCACCTTTCAATTCACCTGTGGTGAATATAGAATTGCGTTTTTAAGATTACGTAGATCTGCGTCCAATGAACAATGCTGGGGGTAGCGCAAAAGTCAAAAAAACACGTAACTGTTATGTTTTGTATAATAAACGGTATTTTTTGTCACCTTTCAATTTCACCATGTGGTGAATATAGAATGCTGTATTTAAGGTTTAACGTGATGCCTGCGTCAATGAACAAGTGCTGGGTGTGCAAAAGTTCATAAAAACACGTAACTGTGATGTTTTCGTACGATACACGTATTTTTGGCACAAACAACCTGTGCTGACTACAAGATGACTGTAAATTTGTAAATTTAACTGCAAGGTGGACAATATCAACAGTCACAGTGTAAATGGTTAAAAATTTAAAATGAACACCGTATCTGAAATGTCTACAGATAATAAAAGTGGACTTTTGCAGCTAACAAAGTGACCTGCAGTTACTAGAAATGATGTTGTATCCAATATAAGTTCAGGCTGCCCAATATCCAGAAATATTCAATAGCAAACTGTTAATAATAAAGATATTCCCACTAACAAATGTCTCACTAAGTCTTGTGAACTTTATTTCATTGTTCTTTATAGATAGAGCTTGTATGTGTTTGCCTGCTGGCCCCCCCCCCCCTCCCCCCCCCGGCTTCCCCACCGCTGTGAATTTACAGCGGTAGATACTGCTTTAAAATCTCTAGCTAACTACATAAAATCTTCAAATCTCTAATCGAACTATCTTGCGGAGGATCACAGCTATAGTAGAATGTTCTCTGTGCAGAAATAGACTAATTTCACTGAGCTGTTTTGCCACAGGCAGAGCGCACCGGTCCTATCCCTATGAGACTCGAAGAACACTGAGGCTGAAACAGGAAACGCAGTTCTATGTAAAACGAGTTTTTCACCACCCCACCCCAAATGGGGGGGGGTTTTGGGGGGGGGAATTTTTCCAGCAATCGCAACCATAAACATCCTATTCAGACGTCGCACCACACATCTCACCCTGCTCTATTCTGTAATCTGAGTTTGCTGGCCGCCAAAATTACAGAAGCGCCAAAAAAGGCGCGATCTTAATAGATGATGCTCCCAATTTTAAAACCTAATTATCGCATGATCTGGAAATTTCGATCACCATAAAAACCTTGCCGATTTCAACTTTGTCGATAAAAATCGCTCAACACTACTTAGTACCAAAGTTCCCTCTGGCAATCTGTAAGATGGAAAACTCCCTTTCTAGGGGATTTTCCTAGGACCTCTAACTGAAAACTATCTACTCCCTCTGGTACCAGTGTCACATCATTTACATTTTGATTTTTCTTACACCCTTTGGCCTGCATATTACAAAATAAGGGAAAATCATGGCCTACTCTCACAGGGTGCATTAAATCATTTACCATGCCAACATGATGTCTCAGAGACTGACATAGAGTCTCCACGGTGACTATTGCTATGGGATAGTCCTTAGTGTCCCCATGTATACACACCACCACCAGGCAGCAGGTCTGGAGTTTCTCTGGAGTCTACCAAACTGGCCCGGATTAAGGTCACCAGACTCTCAGAGTTAATCAGCGTTATCACTGAACGACTTCCTATATGAACTGGGCACACCTGTCCATTTGGGTGGCATAAGCATGCCTGGAAATGTAAGACCTGTGCCTCCCAAAGTCACACTCCATGGGCACTGCAGCCACATTTCCCAGTCCCTGACAGTGACAGCAAACCGATACTGAGCAATGCAGAGATTACGTTCACATTGTCTCTGTTATAAATCTTTCTTACAAAAAATTCCTTCAGATTTGGGTCTACATACCACCTTCAAAAACGGAGTACCCCAATGGGGTCCCCTGTAGCACCCAGCTTTGCAAATATTTATATGTCCAAAATGGAGAATAAGCACATCGGCCACAGCGACCACAGGCCGCATCATTGAGCATGTGAATGATGTGTTTGTTTTGTGGACTGGCACTGAGGACCAGCTAACAGAAATAGGGGTGACATCTATGAATTTGTATGCACCATTTTTTTTTACTTGGCGCCAACACACCAGTTCTATATAGATACAGAGGAGTGTATAATACGTCAGTATGAATGGAATTGTTATGCGGCAAGTATTTTGCCACATATAGTGTAATGCACCAAACTTTGTATGGTGCATAGAGTGTAATGTGCCAAGCTGTGTATTGTGCATATAATGTTATACGGCAAGCTTTGTATGGCAGTTTCGCACCAAACTTTACGTATTAAAATGTGTCCTCAGGCGCACATTGCGCTAAGTTTGGTTGTACGTTTGGCATACAGCAAAAAAATGGAGAAGGTGAATTCATAGATGCTGCCCTTAATTTTTACATTAATGATCTACATCCTCTTTTGGAATTCACAATGACGAAACAAACTCACACTATTCAATATCTAGATGTTGAGGTTATTAATGGAAGTGACAGGTTACTAACAACTTTGTATGCAAAGTTTACAGATCATAACAATTTGTTAAGTAGAAGAAATCACCGTGCTCGAGGAGTTTTTAAAGTGGTTCCTAAAGGCCAGTTCTTACAGTCCAGTAGAATTTGTTCAGCACAGGGCTGTTCATAGGCTAAATTGCACTCAGAGTGCAGTGAAGTAATTGCCCCCGTTAACATGTTGCACCATGCTGCGACACATTGCATCACCATTAACTAGTACATGAACATACAAAAAGCTATAACCCAAAGTGCTATGTATAAAACTACTATATTATCTTCATACAATTACCAAATTACACCGTACACAAAACCAGAATCCCAAAACTAATATTACCTGTAATCCCACTAAGATGAATACTGCCACACTATGACCACATAGTGACTGAAAATTACATCCATATCATGACCACCAGTGACTGAATAATACCGCCACATATCACTAACACATAGTGACTGAATAATACCACAACATCATGATCACATATCCCCACCACATAGTGACTGAATAACATCACCACATATCACCACCACATAGTGACTGAATAATATCACAACACCATGACCACATATCACCACCACATAGTGGCTGCATACTACTGCCACATCCTGACTACATATTACCACCACTCAGTGACTGGATAATACATCCACATCATGACCACATAATGACTGAATAATACCACCACACCATGAAAAGATATCACCACTACACAGTGTCTGAATAATACCACAACATCATGATCACATATCCCCACCTCATAGTGACCAAATAATACAAATACATATTACCACTAGATATCATCACCACACAGAGGCTGAATAATACCACCACACCATGACCATATATCACCACCAAATAGTGACTGAGTCATACCACCACACATTGACCACATATCACCAGCACATAATGACCAAATAATACCAACACACCATGAAAACATATCACCACCACACAGTATATGAATAATGCCACAACAGCATGACCACATATCAACACCTCATAGTGACCGAATAATACCAACACATATCACCACTATATATCATAACCACACACTGACTGAATAATACCACACCACCATGGCCATATATCACTACCACACAGTGACTGAATAATACCACAACACCACGACAATACATTATCACAACATCGTGACAGACTATTAGCAAGTCATATCAGCTCCTCATTCTGACTGAATAATACCACCACACAATTACAACATATTACCACTACATAGTGACTAAATAATATCACCACATCATGACCACATATCAAAACTAAATAGTAACTGAATAATACCACAACACCATGACCACATATCACCACCACATAGTTAAAGAATACCACCACATCATGGTCACATATCACCAACATATCACCAGATAGTGACAAATTACACAACGTTATTTGATGTAATACTGTACCCACATATAAATGTTATGCAGCTTTTGTGAAAATAATTACTTCCTCCACAAGTCAGACACTCACTAACATAGCTCTCATTCATAAACTTCTGCAAATGCAGGCAATAAAGGAAAAGTTTAGTAATGTTTGGTATGTTATAAATAAGCATTTGCGTTGACATGCCTGAAGATTTAACAGCCAAAGACAGCATAGGTCAGTATCTTAATGCCCGATATACACAAAAATTTGTAGTCAAAGATTAAATCCAAACACAGTATATTTACCTGTAAATACCTGTAAGTTAGAGTGTGTTCACATGATGCATTTGTGGGGTCTCTCATTCTCGCTCCACCTCCTCCCCCCGGCCACTCTCTGTTGGTGTCCCACAGGGGTCAGTCCTGGGTCATTTACTCTTTTCTATCTACACTCTTGGTCTGGGTCAAATCATAGCTTCACATGGCTTTCATTACCACCTGTATGCTGATGACACCCAACTCTACATCTCTGGCCCAGATGTCACCTCTCTACTCTCCCGAATCCCAGACTGTCTATCGTCCATTTCCTCCTTTTTCTCCTCCCGTCTCCTAAAACTAAATGTGGAGAAAACAGAATTCATCATCTTTCCACCGTCCCCCTCTATCCCTCCACCTGATCTCTCTATCACTGTAAATGGCTGTACACTCTCCCCTGTTCCGCAAGTCCGCTGCCTTGGGGTAATCCTCTACTCAGATCTGTCATTCAAACCACATATCCAAACCCTCAGCTCTGCCTGCCTCTTCAACCTTAAAAATTTCTCTAGAATCTGTTCGTTCCTCAACTTCGACACCACAAAAATGCTTGTCCATGCCCTTGTCATCTCCCGCCTTGACTACTGCAAAATCCTTCTCTGTGGCCTACCATCTAGCACTCTTGCTCTCCTTCAAACCATTCTCAACTCTGCTGCCCGTCTTATCCACCTCTCTCCTCGCTACTCCCCTGCCTCTCCCCTCTGTCAATCCCTTCACTGGCTACCAAATGCCCAGTGAATTCATTTCAAGTTGCTAACCCTGACCTACAAGGCTCTCCATAAGCATTCCTCTCCATACATATCTGCCTTAATCTCCAAATATCTCCCCTCTCGCAAACGCCGCTCCTCACAGGACCTTCTTCTCTGCTCTCCTCTTATCAGCTCCTCCCATAACCGCCTCCAAGACTTCTCCCGTGCTTCCCCCACACTCTGGGACTCACTGCCCCAACATAGCAGACTCTCTTCCACTCTCACCAGCTTCAAAAGCAACCTGAAAACCCATTTCTTCAGGATTTCCTATAACCTACAATAACCTTGCCGCCTCTGTACTACCCCACAAACATGTCTGCCCCCCACCTCCTGTCTCTTCCCTCCTCCTTGTAGATTGTAAGCCCTCGCGGGCAGGGTCCTCTCTCCCTCTGAACCAGTTGTAAGTCATTCATTGTTATTATTGTACTCATTTGACATATTATGTATGTGACCCCCCTCGAATGTACAGCGCCATGGAATCAATGGCGCTTTAAAATAAATGTTA
Source organism: Phyllomedusa bahiana (assembly GCA_025379985.1). NCBI lineage: Eukaryota > Metazoa > Chordata > Amphibia > Anura > Hylidae > Phyllomedusa > Phyllomedusa bahiana. Next base: position 7,465 of record JAODAL010004682.1, on the reverse strand, counting down.
ATAATAATAATAATAATAATAATAATAGTGTGCTTCGGTATACAAGTGTGCTGCAATATGCCTAAAGTACAGTCCGTAAATGCGATAAAATCATAGAACTAAAGTGCTATGATATTAAAAACGTATTTCCCGACACAAACTGAGGGCTGGGAAAAAGAAGTGATAGGTCAGTTCTTTCTGGTGCTTATGTGCCAGAGAGAGTGAAAGTCAATGATAGCGCTGTGTGAAGTAAGTGCTAGCTGGTACGTACCTTTCCACAGCAGATGTATAGCGGTGCGAACAGGTACGCGCCACTACTGTATGCACCATGTGAACATACCCTTATACACTGGACAGACACAACACACATACTTTATATACATTCTGCACACATGTATCTATACATGCACCTTTTGGTGTCACAGCTCATGATCGCGTTCTTTTTGGGCTTTATACTAGAATATCATTTCACCTATACCGCATCCTCATAATCTGCACGCTCTTGCATTATGGATCAAGCTTCGTCATGTCACTTTCAGCCCTAACTCATTTCAGGCATGGCTATTTCACATAAGAAGGCAGAGCACTCCGGCACCAGCACTGTTAGGGCAATTACTACGCACAAAGCCAAAGACCCAGCTGGGGGTGCGGATTTCGCTGACCAGTATCTGTGTTTCCGGGCCAAGGAGGTGGGGTGTGGCTTTCTCTGTGTGTTTGCTAATTCAAGCGCGCTCCCCCCTCTTGGCGACCTAATCTAATGACCACATGTTGCATGTTTCGCCTGAAAACTGGGGGGCGGAACAAAGAATGAAGCATTGTTCGTATAGGTTTTCGTTGTCGGGCGCCGTTTCAGTCGGTGTAAAAAAACTGGCATCACTGGTGGAAAATCCATGGGCAGTGGGGATCTGCTGGCAGTCGGAATTTCCAATGATGAAGCCGTGGGGAGCATATGCTTGTCGAGTTTTCAGATTGGTTTGTAAGAATCCTCTAAACCGATATGAAATAAACACAAACGCGGTGCTCGGGGTGTGGAACAAAGCCCTTTATTATGTATGGCTGCAAGGGAGGCAAACATTTTAATTGATGACAAACAGGGATTATAGAGATAAGAACTGAGCAAGACCAAGTAAGATCAAACCTGCTGTGGATCCCTTATAAAATGAAACCATCACCTCCGCTCAGTGAGAATGCTGTACCTGCTGAAACTTTGAAGCTTGTTAAGGAGAGGCAAAGCAGGACGTCAATGAAGATGCTCAATAGGTCATCAGAAATACAGGCAGGGCTGCTGGTATTAACGGATCCAGTAGTGTTCTGATGTAGTGACAGGCAGGCAGCGACAGCATCTGCCTCTGCCTGTAGTTCAATCTTTCTTGTGGCCCATAAACCTAAACACGCTAGCAGAACAGGACACTAGGCACCTTGCGAAACCGCTGCTGCCAAGGGCACATGTTCGAATAAGAGTCTGAACTGGTGGCAACAGCATCTACAGCTGCTCCCGTGTAACAGTTGTAGCAGCAATACGTGCAATAACGCCTAATTGGATTCTCAGTCCTCTCTGTTTATTTTCCTAATTTACGCCTATGTGTGGAGCTGCCGCGCCTTTGATGCTCATCCCCCCTACTCTATATCCTCATGCTCTTATCTGTCATGTTCAACCTCCTCCAACCTTTGGGCTCTTACCACTTGGCTCCCTCCTGCTCGTAATACATTGATACTGGAGCACAGAGTTCATTGATAACCTGGGAAACCATCCATAAACAAACAGCATCGATAACCTGCTTTATCTTTTAAATTAAGCCAAATTGAAAGAAATGTATTTGGTAAAGATTTTTATTTTTTATTTTTAACCTTTGACTACATATTTTTCTGTTTGCGAGCTTCGAATCCTCTTCTTTTTTAAGCTTAGCCTATGAGGATATTATCATGATAAAAATTTTGGGGCTGATTGCTTGTCAAAACGCAGACTAGTGACTAAGAGTATTGCTGAGACACATTACGAGAGATGCATACACCTTTATACATTAAGCTCTTTCTAGTGGTGGAGTGATTGTGCCTGGCTACAGTTGTTATAATTCATAAAACTCCCTATTACCAATCAACAACGATATGGCCATCAATTTATGATCGGTAGAGTCGGCCAGAGCTGCTTGAACCCCTGTGCAATATTCTGAGGGCAGGTGAAAGGAGCCACAGAACTGATTCAGAGCTGGAATATCGTCTATAATCACATTCTCCCCTTTTATTGGGGCATTATCATGTGCAGGGAAACATTAAAGGGCTTGTAGCCATTGCACTGATCTCCATATCCACCGTTCATGCAAATTTTCAGTGGCAGTCTAAAAGGTGTTGATCCGCCACAATCTTACAAATTAATGAATAAACGCAACGGTCAGACTAGGGTGGCAAGGCTCGCTACATCAGGTGAAGAGTTGATATTAGGAGGCCACCATTAAGTTGTTATGGGCACCACGCACGTTGGCAGTTAGTTGGGAGGCCGCCACCCTTAGATGTGTACACTACTGTAAGATACTGTAGCATGTCTCCTATGGCCTCATTGTCCCTAGTTGTTTTGTTTTCCCTCTAACTCTCTTCTTTCCTTCTGCCTCTCCCAAGGATTTGTATTCAGTTACAAATCAAATGCAGGTCCACCATGCAGTGGGGGATTCCTCTGTTCCCCTGTTTTCGCCGAGCATCAAAGGGCTCAATATGAAGTTCATCATTAGTCTTGAGCATCCTCTGAAAAAATCATAAAGCTCCATAAATCATTTTAAGAGGCTAAAATATTGACACTTATTCAGCAGGGACATGCAGCAAGCAATGGTCAGGGCTCTCAGGGGCGCTGCTCTGCAGGGAAAACTTTGAAGGGGACATAATGCTAAATCTTTACTGCAGTCCTTAGTTCTGTGGGTCATTGCAGCCCTAATCCATATACAGACTAATATCAACAAAGAATGAATAATGTAGCTCACCTCTAGTGTTGCTCATTTCCTATCGGTCTAGCGGGTATGCTTTGCTTATTGTGCCCGTACGTCCCGGAAAGCCGTGGCTCCAACGGACTAGAGTAAACATCCACCACAAGGCAGAAACTCAAACTCAGGCTCTGCGAATATGCGTCGCACCTGTACTCTTCCGGGTGCCGTCAGAACGGTAATGTGTAAAAGAACTTATTATGGTATACAGAGGAACAAACATCATTGCATCGCATAGGCACACACAAGGGCTGAAAACATGGTAAGCCTACTTTACGCGTTTCGAGCCGTCAGAGGGCTCCTTGGTCACAGAATGTCTTTATATAACGTGGATAAAATTCCCTGGGGTTTAAAAACATAAAGTTCAGCAAATAGGAACACATCCAAATCAAACACAAGATGACAACACCTCTGTTCAATCTACTTAATCGTCATTTAGCATATTTACAACAGGCAGAATACATCTTGTTCACGCCCTTAATTCGCACTTGTGAATATAGTTTACATAACTCACTCTATAAAGAGAGGGCAGTATTAAAGGTCGACTATTCCACTAGTAGATATAATCACACATATCTGTCTTTGTAATTAGCAATCCATGGGGAGGCTCTAGTGGTCCGCAGGTTTTAATATCCTACCTGTGGCCCTCCCCTATATCTTAATGTACTTACTCGCAAACCTATTACGCTCTATATAAGGGTTTTTCTATCTGTTCTATGAGCAGTAAAAAATTCTTAAATTTGAGAACATCCCCATTTATGTATTTTCCGCAGAAATGTTTGCCTGCACACCTGATGTTTGCAGTATGTTTATTACGTATACTGTAAGGGTGCTGATCCCGCGCTATTCTCACTCTTTAATTTTCGAAGTGTACTCCCAACATATTGACTTTGCAGGGGAGGTGCTTCAATTTACTATATTAGCATGGTGGCTATCAGGGCAATTTAAAAATTTTCGCTCTATGCTTGTATGTCGCAGATATTCATGGTGTCGGTCTACAATGTACTTGATTTTATTTTGCATGCATTCACAATGTTAACAGAAGCAAAAATGAAATGCAACACATGGAACAAAAGCCTTTTTAATGAACACCATATTTTTTGTGATGGTTCGGGATTAAAAATTGCATGCGTAGGAGATAATCATACTACTCCGAAAAGCTTAATCTATTCACTACGCCAATGTTTGTATTGTTTCTGGGAACACATTTGACTCCTTTGTCTATAATAATTAGCAAATACAGGGTCCTGCGCTTAAGATAATTCAAATTTTTATAAAAAATTCTTTTAATGCTTTGAAATCTTGGGCTGATAATTGTGTAGAAAAAAAACACTAAAGTGTCATTTTTAATTGGGCCCTGGGCCTTAATTTGCACGTTTCGCTTAATGCATCATGCAATTGGTCTTGTGTTTTTGGTCTTAATTTTATTTTTGGGCTTTGCTTAGCATTTGTTTAAGTTAAATCCCCTTTGTTGTAAATCTATTCATCAAATTTTTTCCAATTTCACATATTCCAGATCTTTTTGCGGGGGCTAATCAGCTTCTCACTAGCGTACATGTTCTGATCTAGCCACTGACATACTCTTCTCATACGAATATGCTGTAAATTGTAATTGGGAGTTAATGGCTAGGCTATCTGCTTTTCAGGATTAGTATTTACCCTTGAATTATGGATTGCCCTGTCATGGTCAGTTATAATACTTTAGCCTAGAGTGTGTGATCACCCCACTATATAACAACAATCTAGGAAAGGGAGGCCTATTTTTATTCCAAATTATCCTGTGACAATGAAGAGTTAAAGTGAAGGGTTACTCGTTAATGTAGTCCATAAAGCGACTTGTAGAAGCAAGCTAGCATATATCGCAGACCCCCATAATAATCAGGAGAGGGTCGTCGATGTATGTTCGCTCATAACTCACAGGATACAGTCACAGATAGGGATTGTCACAATTGTATATGTAGATGGTGTTTCCCAATCTAGCCAAACTTTTGGGATAGGACAATAATGGCCAGAGAAGGCGAGGGAAAGAAATAGCCTCCCGTTATCCTAGTGATGTGTGTATATTGGGTGATCACAATCATCTGGTAAAGTTATATACTACCTTATGTAGATGTCAGAAGGGTGCCAAATTCAGGTAATACTATGCCTGAAGCAATAGCATTGTCCATTCTCCATCATCACTAATTACAGCTATTCCGTATGGAGATATGTCCGGGCTAGAAGAACATGTACGCGGTAAAATAAGATCTGGAATAATGAAATGGAAAAAATTGAATGATAGATTCAACGAAAGGGGTATATGACCAAACAAATGTCTAAGACAACGAGCGCGAAAAAATAAAATAATAGCGCGATAACACAAGAACTGAATTGCTGAATTTGGCATAAGGAAAGTGGCAAATAAGGCGCGAGGGCAATTAGGATAAAAAATGGACACTTAGTGATTTTCTAGCACAATACGCCAGAGATATTCAAATAGCATTAAAAGAATTTTTTAATAAAAATTTGAATTATCTTTATAGGTGACAGTTGACCCTGTATTTGCTAAATATTAATAGCGACAAAGGAGTCAAATGTGTACCCAGAAAAAATAAAACATTGGGTAGTATGCTTTCTCGGTTAAAGTGGCAATTAATCCCAGAACCATCAGATGGGAGCAAAAAATATGAGCTTTCATTGAAAATGCTTTTTCGCATGTGGTGGGCATTCGGTCTGTACACAGTGTGCAACGCATGCAAAATAAATCAAGTAGCATTCTAAGCGACACCATGAATTAAACGGAGGCATACAACATAGGAAAATTTTAATTGGCGATAGGCCACCTATGATCTATACGTAAGATTGAAATGCACCCTCCTAGCAAAAGTCAATTATGTTGGGGGAGTCACACTTCGACAAATTAAGGTGAGAATAGGCGGAAGGCACCTATACAGTATACGTAATAAACATACTGCAAACATCAGCGTGGCGGTAAAACATTTCGCTTTGAAAATACATAATGGGGATGTTCTCAAATTTAATTTTTTATGCTATATGAACAGGTATGAGGCAAACCATTATAGAGGTAATTATGTTTGATTATTTAAAAAGTAAATTAATGTTACTAAGGGAGGCACATGGATATTAAACCTGGGGCACTAGGAGTCTCCCCAGGGATGTAATTACAAGACAATCTGTTATATACTCTATCCGTTTTAAAAATGCCTTCTTATAAGGGGTTAGTAAATATTCACAATGCAATAAGGTGACAGAATGTATTCTGCCTGTTTAAATATGCAAATGACGTTTTTGTAGTTTACAGGTGTCATCTGTGTTTGATTTGTGTTTTCCCTATTGGTGAACTTTAGTTTTTAAACCCGGGAATTTTTTATCCCGTTTTTATAGTGTGACCAAGAGCCCTTGCGCTCGAAACCCAAAAGCTAGGTTCCATGTTTTACCCCTTGGTGTGTACTGCTGAAACATTGTTTGTGTATACAATAAGTCTTTTCCATTCCCGTTCCCCGGACCCAAAGTGACTGCGACGCTATTGCAGGCGGTGATTTTCTGCCTTGTTGGGCAATACAAATGGGACATCAGGTCACCCTATCTGCACTGGGTGTAAGGTGGGGGCTTCCAGTGTCAGGGTGTCCCCGGCAGATATTTCTATATTTCCCTTTCTCTTCCGATAAGTGACCGGTTGGTGCAGTTTTCACAGTTTTGAGAACTCACTGTTATTTTTGTTTTCTGTAAACATTTATGGCGTGTATGAACTCTGGCACCAACACGCCAGTTATAAATCGCTTTAGAGGAATGAAGAAGGTGCCACTATATATGAAAGTGTCTCACAGCACTTTATACATGTCCCATTCTACAACAAAATTTGTCTCAACCATGCCACTTTTAAATTGGAATGGATTTGTACGACAGTAATGTCCCAAACTTTGGCACATTTGTCAATTTTTTACCATACTTTGGCGCATTTGTGTGATTCTGCCACAATATGCCCCCCAAACACTTGGTGCATTCAAAAGTGTCATGTCTGGTGCAGAATGTGCCAAGTTTGGGCATATGACCATTCAGAAATCTATAGAACAGGTCTATGGCAGGTTTTTGGCTGCCAGGCACATATATACATGTCACCCTTGGTGAGGTTTTATTTAAAATGTTCTATTGAGCAGAATCTAACAGAGACTTCCAGGGGGAGATTTATTATATCTTGCGATACAGAAACAAGTTGCATCAAATTCATTGTGATGATGCAGAATTTGTATAAACCGCACTTTGTGACTCTTTTTAGCTTCACCCTGTTCTAGATGATCTACAAAACTATCCAGTGAGCTGCAAAAAAAAGTGAAGAGCAAAAACAACTGATAGGTCCCCCTTTTCAGCAAATTAACGGGGGTTTTCTTCCCCATATAAAGTGTAAATGTAACTAACAATTACCGAAATATGTGTGAGCGCGTAGGACTTCTTTTCTAAGTGTATACACGGTAAATAATTAAGATAAGAATTTAAGCTAAATTAAATTCTATAAAACT
>JAODAL010004681.1:0-153046 GCA_025379985.1 Phyllomedusa bahiana | reverse complement strand
CAAAACAGACCCCCCCTACACAAGCTCCCTATCACAGACCCCCCATACACAAGCTCCCTATAAAACACAGCACCCTATACACAGAGCTCCCTATACACAGAGCGCCCCATACACAGAGCCCCCCATACACAGCCCCCCATACACAGACCCCCCATACACAGAGCCCCCCATACACAGAGCCCCCCATACACAGAGCTCCCCATACACAGAGCTCCCCATACACAGAGCCCCCATACACAGAGCTCCCCATACACAGAGCCCCCCATACACAGAGCCCCCCATACACAGAGCCCCCCATACACAGAGCCCCCCATACAGAGCCCCCCATACACAGAGCCCCCCATACACAGAGCCCCCCATACACAGAGCCCCCCATACACAGAGCTCCCTATACACAGAGCTCCCTATACACAGAGCCCCCCATACACAGAGCTCCCTATACACAGAGCCCCCCATACACAGAGCCCCCTATACACAGAGCTCCCTATACACAGAGCTCCCTATACACAGAGCCCCCCATACACAGAGCCCCCCATACACAGAGCTCCCTATACACAGAGCCCCCCATACACAGAGCTCCCTATACACAGAGCCCCCCATACACAGAGCCCCCTATACACAGAGCCCCCCATACACAGAGCTCCAGGGCCGGACTGGGAATAAAAATCAGCCCTGGCACTAAGCCCCCACCAGCCCACATACAATATCCGCATACAAAATTTCCCTTGTTCTCTCACATCGCCACTTTCTAAAATAAACTACACTATATAGGGTGGGCTTTCACATGGAGCATTTTAGGTGCTTTTTTTATGTTGTTTTTGGGTGCGTTTTTGTGCAGAAAGGGGCAGAGGGGTTTTAATGCTGTAAATTTCTGCACAAAAAAAACACATAAACACACAAAAAAAACGCTCTGTGTGAAAGCCCCCTATACACAAGTAAGAAAGAAAAAGTGATGCAGAGAAACCCATGAATTAGCCAGGTAGAAGGGCTGCCCCCAGTAATTAGCCAGGTAGGGCCAAGGCCGGCCCAAATTAGCCAATAGAGTCATTATTAAAACCAAAAAGAGAAAAACGTCTTAAAATGTAACTTTTAATAATACAAGCTAAAAAAATTGTATAGACACAAAAAGATTCTCAATCTCAAGAATAAGAGGATGGAAAATCACCAATAGAAAGGCTTCGGGACAGGTTGTTCACCTAAAATCCCTAAGAATCTATTATACCCTAACCTATAAAAGTAGAGTTGGGAAAAATTGGATTGTCCACCCAAATAATGCGTTTCTGACTGGAGCCTGACCCTATTTTTAAAAATCCCTACAGTCCCATCCCTGCATGTTTCAACCATCCCACATTGGTCGCATCGGGGGCAATTAGGAAAATATATCTTATGGAAAGGGGAAAAAGAATAAACAATTACAGGGTATGGGTTTAAAAGAAAAAATACAGAACATAAAATAACAGACCTGATGGGAAAATTATAACAGCCAGCATACGTGATATTCCGCTGTTAAAACCACAACATATGTCTCAATAAGAATAAAGTACCTGAAATAAAGTGGCCGGGGCCCCGAAGATATTACATAAGGTTACCAATTTACATATAAAGTACCTGAGTAATATGGGGGGCATCACAAATGTTTGCATGAGGCGACCAACCCATCAGTACATGCATCACAAAAATGTGCCAAGACAAAATCCGTTTTCCTACCCTGTAACTTTTTCCTGCTAAAAATCGGCGCTAATTTTGCGGCATTTTCCGGCCGTTTGAAAGAGCACCCCCGCTCTCTGAAAGGGGCCCCGCAGCCCCCTCTTTGTTACTACTTGCTGGGCAGCGGAGCAAGTTTTCCCGGCTAAGTCCCAAACGGCACCCTCAGCTTTTTTCGCCCGGGGGCGTTTGCAGCCCTATGTAGGCCCACCGCATCAAATGCGTGCTGGTGTTTCCGGGTGAACTGCTGCCACGGCCACATGTAAAGCAAGTGCCACCCTTTTTCATTCCCCCCCTTACCCCGCCCGGGCAGCTGTTCACCCCCCCGGGGTGGCGCGCTATGATTGAGCATTGCCGGGAGTAACAAAATTTTTTCTTACAGGCCCCCAAGGTGTTTCCTGGTTTGCGGGGGCCCCGATGGGTTTGGGGCCCGGGGTGGGGCATTTTTCTCAGCCCGGGCCCTGCAACCCCTATACACAGAGCCCCTCATACACAGCACAGAGCCCCCATACACAGCACAGCGCCCCATACCGAAGCCCCCATACCCACACGGGGCGCCCTATACACGGGAGCCCCCATCCCAAAAGCACAGCGCCCCATACACACACCCCCACATACACAGCACAGAGCCCCCATACACAGCACAGCCCCCTTTACCCACACGGGACCCCCCCCATACACCGACCCCCCCACCCCACCGAGCCCCCCAAAAACCACAAAAACCCCCCCCACACACAGAGCCCCCCATACACAAGCCCCAAAAAAAAAACCCACCAAGGCCGCCCAGAGCCCCCCCATCCACAAGGGGGGCCGCAAGCCCCCATACACATTCCCCGCCCGGGAGCCCCCCCCCCCCCACAGCCGGGCCCCCGACCCCCCCCTACAACAAACCTGCCTCAGAGCCCCCCATCCACAGTGCCTGCCGCAGAGCACCCCCATCCCACAGACCCCCCAACCAACCCCTCCCAAAAAAAAACCAGAGCCCCCCACACACAGAGCCTGCCGCAGAGCCCCCCCATAAACAGACCCCTGCCTCAGACCCCCCCAAATCCACAGTCCTCCGCAGGCCCCCCCATACACAAACCCCCCAAAAACCCCAAAGCCGCCCATAAAACATTTCCTTTCCTCAGACCCCCCCCATCCACATGCCCCCGGGCATACCCCCCCAAAACACAGAGCCCCCCATACACAGCGCCTGCCGCAGAGCCCCCCATACACAGAGCCTCCCCGCAGGGGCCCCCAAAACACAGAGCCTGCCTCAACCCCCCCACCACAGTGCCTGCCGAAAGGGGCCCCCCCCATACACAAGAGCCCCCCATACACAGAGCCCCCACATACACAGAGCCTTCCATAAACAGCGCCTGTCGCAGAGCCCCCCATACACAGAGCCTGCCGCAGAGCCCCCCATACACAGAGCCTGCCTCAGAGCCCCCCATCCACAGGCCTGCCCCCAGACCCCCCCCCATACCCCAAAAAGCCCCCCATACACAAAGCCTCCCATAAACAGTGCCTGCCGCAGAGCCCCCCATACACAGTGCCTGCCGCAGAGCCCCCCATACACAGAGCCCCCCCATACACAACCCTTCCAAAAACACCCCTTTCCCAAAGGCCCCCCATACACAGAGCCTGCCGCAGAGCCCCCCATACACAGCCTGCCGCAGAGCACCCCCATACACAGAGCCTCCCACACACAGACCCCCCCACACACCGACCCTCTCCACACACAGAGCCCCGCCGGCCCCCACCCACCCCCCACAGACCCCCCATACACGAGCTGCCACGGGACCCCCCCATACACTGACCCCCCTAAAAAACCGAGCTCCCCCACCACAGACCCCCCAACACCGACCTGCCTCAACCCCCCCATACACCGACCTGCCCCCAGACACCCCCTTACAAAAGGCCTCCGCAGACCCCCCCATACACCGACCCTAAAACAGGGGCCCCCCACACACAGAGCCCCCCATACCCCAAGCCCCCCATACACAGTCCCTTCCCCCCAGACCCCCCCAATACACAGTCCCTCCGCAGACACCCCCATACACAGACCCCCCACACAAAACCAAAGGCCTCCCCCAAAAGGGACCCCCCACACACAGAGCCCCCCATACACAGAGCTGCCGCACAACAAAACCCCCCCCAAAAGCAAAAACACAACACAGAGCCCCCTATACACAGAGCCTGCCGCACACAGAGCCTCCCCCAGAGCACACCACACACAGAGCCCCCCATACCCTTAGCCTGCCGCAGAGCCCCACATACACAAGCCTCCGGGGCAGACCCCCACTTTACACAACCTCCGCAGAGCCCCCCATACACAGAGCCTGCCGCAGAGCCCCCATACACAGCCTGAAAATTTTTCCTCTAGAAAAAGGGGCAACATCAGCTTTTTTAACCCCCTTATGATACTGTACAAAAAACCCAAGCTTTTTTAGGAGAACATACACGGACAAGCAAAAGGGTTTAACAATTTTTCTAAATTTTTTTAAATTTTTTAAGGGTATTTTCACAACAAAATAGAAACCCAAAGGAAATACGCCTCGTCCCCCCGCCCAAAAATTAAAAAAAAATTTCCCCCATCCATAAAAAGGGGAAGATAAGTGACATGTCAATTATTCGCGCCAATTACGCGCCGCAAGTAATGCATGTCAATGGGGCCGGTGGGCTGTCGGCCCCTCGTGCTTCGGGAATACGCGCTGATCACGACTCTCAAAACACCTGGCGTATTGTGGCGCGTACTGTACGCGCTTCAATTATGCCATGTAAACATACCCTAAGGCTCCATATCTTACCACCCACTACAGCTTTGAACATGAGACTCCCATCGTTTTATAGACAATCATCTTACCTATCTTATACCTAAATTTGACTTGCAAGCATTTAGCATCTGCTTAGTTCTGTAGATTCTTTACTGTAACTACATTGTTACTGTTTTGCTCCTGAAAATCAAAATGTTCATTTTTATTATTTTGTTAGTATTTTGTAAATCCACCTTTGACTTTCAGAACTGCCTGAATCCGTCTGGGCTCTGGATCAGATTCAAGCAGGTCTTGACAGAAATCTGACCCCTGATCTCTTCTACACGTTCCCAATGTTTGTGCAGACTGGACTTGGATACAAATAAAGCTTTTTCTTCAACTCTACCCACAAGTGTTGGATTGGGTTGAGGTCTGAGGACTGTGGAGGCCAATACAGCAACTCTACTTCATTTTCATTGGACCATTTCTTTCCCAAACTCGACATATGCTTCGGGTCGTTTTCCTGCTGGAACATTGTCGTCCTTCTCATACCCAGAGTACTGGAGTATACTAAGTAACTCATCTTGTAGGATACAAGACTGAGCGATAATCAGTCAATCCTTTCCTGTTAATCACCTCAGAACTATGTTACTTAAAGCCCTTACTCAGTCCACAACCTTCTGCTCCCTTTCAGACCTCCTTAAAGTATGGGTTTTCCAGCTAGCAAGTAAAGGATGGATTCATAGAGAGAAGTGACCTTGCTCTTGATGATTTAAGATATTGAAACCCACATTTGAACTTCCCTTCCTGGTATAAATCAGGTGTTAGTTCGTTGGACGCCCTCTATAATCATAATTCTTTAAAACCATTCACAGATTTTATTTTCCAAAGTCATCTCTGTTTTAGTATTTCTAAATACGTCACTGCTTGCAGCACTAATATATCACATAGTTAGCAGCCCCTATAGCTCTGCCAAATCATCTCATGTGGTGAAATGGGAAGCAGAGTTAGGCTATGTCTACACAGCAGGAGGTTTTCTTCGGCTTTATGGCGGATTCAGTATTTAGAATCTGCCGAAAATCAGACTGTAACCTGTGCTGTGTAGCCCTCAATAGAAAATCTGTGCTGTAGTCTACACAGCACAGATTTATTACTGAGGGTTTCCAAACCGCAGGCCGTCTGGCGGAAGAGAGAGAACATGTTCCATCTTCCGCCAGATTCCCACACAGCCTCAATGTACGGGGACGTTGTTTTTTTTTGCCCAAAAAACGCGCCAAAAACCGTGGTGTGGCGAAGTTAAAATACTGTCGGATTTCCAACGGTATTTTAACTTAGCTGTGTATACATAGCCTTAAACCAGACTTTCACATATGAAAACTGGTGTGCAGTCATCCTATTCTCTAACAAACTGTCCAAATGTATAATTCACAGAGAAACCATGAAGAAAATCCACTTAAAGAGAACCTGTCACATAAGTTATGCCCCCCTTGCTGAGGGCAGCACAAACTAGTGTCAGACCTGCTGTTCCCAGCACTGTGCCCCTTATTCTGTAAGATGCTGTAGTTTTAGAGTATTTACCCTCAAATCTTATTCTTGAGCAGGTGTTAGCCCCGCCCACCAAAGGCTAGCTCCACCCAACAGACAGTTATTCACATGTTTCTACCTATTCAAAGTAATAGGTTTATCAGTTGAGGTGGGCGGGGCTAGCCTCAGGTGGGCAGGGTTTGAAAAAGACTGACTTTTCTGACTGAAAACTGCAGATTTGAGCATTAAATATTCTAAGGGCTAGTTCACACGGCTTATTGCCAGCGTTATTGCGGGGACGGATTTCGGCCCGCAATTACGCCGGCTGCTGTGCAGCGGGGGCGGTGGGGCGGCAGCTCGCCGGCCCCATAGACGTTCATTATTCACGGCGTGTACACGCCATAAATAATTGACATGTCACTTTCTCCCCGCTCGAGCGGGGAGAGGAGACGGTATCCATAGTTCTCTATGAGAACTGTAGATTACCGTAATGTCTGGGACGGATTTCAGCCATATTGGAGCGCAAATACGGCGCGCAGTACGGCTGATATCCGTCCCAGAATAAGCCGTGTTAACGAGCCTTAAAACTACAGCATCTTACAGAATAAGGGGCACAGCACTGGAAACAGCATGTCTGACACTAGCTTTAGCTGTCCTCAGCAAGGGGGCGTAATCTATGTGACAGGTTCTCTTTAAGATGGTATTTTCTTCCTTCCAGAATTGCTTACATGTTTCCAGGTGCCTCAAACTTAAGCTGGAAAGCATGGGGCCAAAAAGGTAACCCTCTCCATGTGTGGTGGAACTGCCCTAAGATTAGGCAACTGTGGAAATCAGTTGAATCTCTTATATCAGATATTACAGGAATTGACTCAAAATTACCTTCTGAATTTGCACTTTTCACTATTGGAACTGATAGTCTTGATCTGCTCTTAAAGGGGTTTTGCCACGATCTAATGTTGACGTGGGATCCTCCAAAATGGGTATTTAATCACTTTTCTAAATAAATGTCATCAAAAAAAGTGAAGCCTGTGAGATGTACAGCCTGACTAAGATGCCCTTGGTTTCCTGACAGTTTACATTAGATACGACAAGGAGCTGACAGGAGCTAATCTGGCCGTGCTTGCGTTGTTTGCACTTCTTATCTGATGGCAGGGAACATGAACGAGCATTGAAGGGAGTGGGGAGAAATATCTTGTATCTTTTGTATAGAGAATCCACTGGTTGTAATGTAATTATCTGAGAAACATGCAGACGCTCCCTGCTCTCTGCTCAGCCCCCCTCCCTCTCCCTCTGAAGCATTTGTGAAGAAGGAATGAAAGAGGCTGCCTGCTGAGCTCATCTTCTCTCCTGAGAAAATAAGATGGAGAAATAAAATGCATATAGCTTGTGCACAATACAGTTCTCCTCTGTGGATTAGCAAAACAATGTTTGCTCAACTACAGAGACCGAGTATCAGGAACATGCATGGGAGGTGGAGTGATGACATCACATAGGAGCTACTTGTTTTTTTAAAAACAGAAACAACGCCCCTTTTTTCAGACCTCAAGAGGGGAGTATCAGCCTGTTAAGTAAGGAAATCACTTCTTGGCAAAACCCCTATAAGTACAAAAATATTCCATATCCTTATCTCTTCTAGAGTTGCAATTGCCATTTTTGGAAAGATCTGTCTACTCCCACTATTTCAGTCATTAGACATACCAATTTTAACTGTTATTGTGAATTCAGACTGTCAGAAGCATCTCTATCCTGTAATCTATATTATAACAAAAAGTATGGTGTATTTGGACCAAATTCAAGTATTATTTACCTTTGTTAATTTAATTCTCTTCAACACTCAGAAAAGTTTTGGCCTGTCCCCTAACCCATTTTCCCTTTCAATCTGGTTACAAGTTTTTGTTTACAGTCTACTGAATCTGGTATAAGCTTACTTTGTATTTGCACATAGCTTTATTCATTACTTCAACTATATGTAGTGTTCTGAATAATTTATAGTTTTGCTTCAACATACAGTTTTCAAATTTGTTCAGCAAATTTGGCTTACTTGAATATAATAGTGGTTACAAAATCTAGATCTATTTTCCTAAAAGCTCAGATGGCATAAACTCCTTGTAATGCAGAGGTGGATTCACTGGACCACCGCAAGCAATGATAGTTTAGCCACGCCAGGGAGCGGAGTCTAAGTAGCCCCCGGTGTTCACCAGAGCCTGCCGCAAAGCGGGATGGACTTGCTGTGGCGTGAGGCTACCAGGTCGCTACCCCTGATGTGACTTGCTTGCGGCGGCGGCCGGGGTAATGCGTGGTACAGAATCGGGATCCGGAGATGTAGTTGGGGACAGGCAGGAGGTCAGGACGGGCGGCAGAGATTTGTGGTCAGAGACAGGCAGAAGGTCAGGGCAGACGGCAAACAGGCAAGGTCAGGAACTTAAGCAGGCGGACTGGTACACGGGTAGGCAAGACAGAACTTCAAATGCAGACTAAGCACTCCAACACACACCAATGAACTGGCAGTGAGTGTAGGAGGCATGCACACTAAATAGGGTCAGCGTCCAGCGATGGCCAATCACCGGCGCGTTATCCCTTTAAATCCCGACCAGCCGTCGCGCGCGCGCCCTAAGCAGCGGGTACGCGCGCGGCGGCCGTCGGAGCTAGACACAGGAGTGAGGACTGGTGAGTATGGGGTTTCCTGGGCAATGGCAGAAGGGCAAGGGCAGCCACGGCACCCGCGCCGGACCCCGTATGCGCAGGGGGACGGCCACCGGCGCCGAGCCCCGTTACACTTCTTAAACAAAAAACTAAGGATTAGGCATTAGTCTTAAGGAGTCATCACATATGGGTGATCTAATAGACCTTGTAGTATAATCCATACTACAAAATCATGGTAAAAACATCCTTTATTATAACGCTTGATATCCTGCGTGCACGAGTGCTGGATTGCTATGGATTTTACTACATTCATCATTTCATCTCCAGCCGGATGACTTCCGCTGCACTGTACCAGGAATAAGAGGACTCACGAACCCCATTTCTCCCGAGGTATCTGGTGATGCTGTGCTCTCACTTTTTCATTCACTTTTGGATCTAATAGACCTTATCACATCTAATGAGAGGGGCCTGTTACTGACTGTAAATTGAAAACTACATGTAAACATTTTTGAAAAATTTGTAATAAAAGATCTGGAAAACCCAAAACAGGGGAACAGAAGATGAAATACAGGCACTGGTTTCACTGGAAAAGGATGTTGCTTTATTTAGTAAAGTTTCAGTCAAGGGGGCTAACATAGTGTTTGCTATGATATGCAAGATTTCTCGGCAATCCTCTGACAGCAATATGTCTTTTGACCCTGTTGGTTGGTATGTTGCTCCTACCTTGTCTGCTTAACATGGTGACAGTTATCCAACTATGTGAAGAAAATCCACGGCACACCTTAGGTTCGACAATGCATTAAACAGAAACGTATTCAAGCAGTAGATGGCATACCACAATTCATCAGCTCTTCATCTGTACAAATAGAGGTAGCTATACAATGAGCAAGCCCACAGATGTTTTGGTCAAGAGTGGCCTTAATCAATAGGGACCGATATAGTGGGAGCTATAGCAGGAGGTGGAGAAAACTCAGTAAACACCTGCTTCAAAGCTCTCTACCAGCTGTGGTTTATGACCTTTCAGGAGAAGCTATAAAACCCAGCACCTACCATGAGCCTTGGTTTGGTTTATGATCTTTCAGGAG
The DNA here is from genome assembly GCA_025379985.1 of Phyllomedusa bahiana. Classification (NCBI taxonomy): domain Eukaryota; kingdom Metazoa; phylum Chordata; class Amphibia; order Anura; family Hylidae; genus Phyllomedusa; species Phyllomedusa bahiana. Next base: position 143,352 of record JAODAL010004681.1, on the reverse strand, counting down.
TAGCTATCAAACCCCACAACTACCACGAGCCTTGGTCTGAGTATCTGTGCAGAGCACTAAGGTCTTCTGTGCTGCTTGATTGCTCTGTATCGCTTCCTGGCCTTTTGGCTAGTTCAGGGTTCAACACACTGGTCTTGGTTGAAGGCTTTCTTGATGTTGAGGTTTACTTTGTTTGAGTGATGATCCCTTGGCTTGGCACTCCTATTGAAGATGTCTTCACATGTGCCTTCCTGAGCAGGGGGACTTTGCGGGCACTGCGGGATTTTAAATCATTACGGCATAGCGTGTTACCAATGGTTTTCTTGATGACTGTGGTCCCAGCTGCCTTGATATCATTAACAAGTTCCCCCCATGTAGTTTTAGGCTGTGTCTCACCTTCCTCATGATCAAGGATACCCCAGGAGGTGAGATTTTGCATGGTGCTCCAGATCATTGTCGATTGACAGTCATTTTGTATTTCTTCCATTTTCTTACTGTAACGGGCGTCCCTGCAACCCCCGTGCCGGGTCGCAGGCACGCCTGCACCCCGGCGGCATGTCCCACTGCGAGCAGCACCGCGACCCGGTCCTCGGGCTGCGGGCGCACTCGCAGCTCTGCCCACTTACCTCGTCGCGCTCCTGCTGTGCTTCAGGCACGCGCTCCTGCTGTCGGCCGGCCGTGCGGTCGCCCCCCAGCAGGTGCGCACGGTACTGCAGCTCAATTTAAAGGGACAGCGCGCCGGTGATTGGTTTCACCAGGCGCTGTTCCTATTTAAGCCCTGCCTCTTCCCTACCACCTTGCCGAATCGATAGTGCCCTGTGCCTAGAGAGGAAGCGTTCTGTTGTGTCTTATTGCCATTTCCATGTATCGTACCCTTCTGCCTCCGTCCCTCGACCACGAACCTTTGCCGCCTGTCCCCGACTACGAGCCTGCCTTACAATTTTGTACTACGCCACACCTCGGCAGCCACCGCAAGCAAGTCACGTCAGGGGTAGCGACCTGGTAGCAATCCGGCGCAGCAAGTCCATCCCACTTTGCGGCGGGCTCTGGTGAAAACCGGACCTCCTTAGATTCCGCTCCCTGGCGTGGCTTATACCATTGCTTGCGGTGGTCCAGAGGATCCACTACCACTGACCGTTACAGTTCGATTCGGCCATGGATCCCGCCAAGGTGCCGTTGCCCTGTGTTGCCGATCTCACCACCATCGTGGCCCAGCAGACCCAGCAGCTGCATCAGCTGTACGTTATGGTACAGCAATTCCTCTCTGCCCAGCTAAGCCAGCCACAGTCCTCCCCGCGGACTACGTCTTCGGCTGCCATGGTGACCGTCGGCCGCAAGATTGCCCGTACGATTGCCCTATTGACTTGCTGCTCGGTACAAGTCCTCCCCGGGGCAGAGTTTATCCGTTGTCGGTCCCCAAGACCGAGGCCATGTTATCCTATATCCAGGAGAACCTCAAGAACGGCTTCATCCGTAAGTCCACTTCCCCAGCCGGAGCAGGATTTTTCTTTGTGGAGAAAAAGGACGGCTTGCTCCGTCCCTGCATTGATTATCTTGGGCTTAACAAGATCACCGTAAAAAAAAACGCTTCCCGCTGCCGCTTATCATGGAGCTCTTCGACCGGCTTCGCGGGGCCAGGATTTTCTCCAAATTGAACTTGCATGGGGCCTACAATCTCATCCGCATACGAGAGGGGGATGAGTGGAAGACAGCATTTAACACCCGTGACGGGCATTTCGAGTATTTGGTTATGCCCTTCGGCCTGTGTAATGCTCCGGCAGTTTTGCAGGAGTTCGTTAACGAGATTTTCCGGGATCTCCTGTACACCTGCATCATCGTGTACCTGGATGACATCTTGGTCTTCTCACCGGACAAGAAGGCCCGCCGTCTGCATGTGTGTCAGGTCCTTAGACGTCTGCAGGAAAACCGTCTATACGCCAAGCTGGAGAAGTGCCGGTTCCATCAAACCAGTCTGCCCTTCCCCGGCTACATTATTTCAGACAGTGGCCTCGTCCAGTTGGCCTTCGGGCCATACAGCGCTTCATAGGCTTCGCCAACTACTACCGCCAGTTTATTTCCCACTTCTCCTCGGTGGTAGCTCCTATTGTGGCTCTTACTAAGAAGTCTGGCAACCCGAAGCAGTGGCCAGGAGCGGCTGAAGACGCATTCTCCCGGCTTAAAACGGCATTTGCCCGGGCTCCTGTCTTATCGCGACCTGACACCGAAAACCCTTTTTTCCTGGAGGTTGATGCTTCGGTGGTAGGAGTGGGGGCGGTACTTACTGAGCGGGATCCCAAGGGCAAGACCATCATGTGTGGATTCTTTTCCAAGACCTTTTCTTCCGCCGAGAAGAACTACACGATTGGGGACCGCGAGCTCTTAGCCATTAAGCTTGCCCTGGAGGAGTGGCGTCATCTTCTGGAGGGAGCTCGGCATCCAGTCACGATCTACTCGGACCACAAGAACCTCGCGTACCTTCAGACAGCCCAGCGCCTTAACCCTTGACAAGCCCACTGGTCTCTCTTTTTCTCGCGTTTCAATTTTACCATCCATTTCCGCCCCGCTGAGAAGAACATTAAGGCCAATGCCCTGTCCTGCGCCTGTGACATTTTAGGTGAGTGTAGTGCTAGTGAAATATGTGACTATTTGATGTCATAATTTCCATTTCTTGTATATTAAACTAATTATAATTTCCAGTGTTGTATCACAAGTTATAATCACACAGGCTTGCATACCTCTGTATATCTCTCAAGCCTACAGACTTCACTTAATTTACGACCTAAGGGGGCTGCATCGTCTGGTTTCGAGTGATTCTGTATTTTCTTATCTTAGTCTCAGGGAGCTGGCCCCTCCATGATACAAGATGAGGTAATACAAAAGAACTTTGTATTCTAAGTGGACACAATACGTAGGTTGTGTCTGCCTGTTTTTTTCCTGTTTAAGACTTATATGAACCAGAGAAGCATTGGTGATTTAGAGGCTCTTGTTCCCAATGTTGAGGACGCTTAACATTGGTGATGGTCCCTGGAGTTCCCTGTTCTGGCCATTAGGCCTCTCTGGTTGAAGTCATAAGAACAGGTGATGTTATAAGCTCTGAGGTGAAGTTTGTAAGTATTTAACCTTTGTAAATACATATTTAGCAAAACTGTACCCAATGTCACACTATTTTCTGTAACCAGTTTATTCTCTTACTTATATGTTATATTTAATCATAATTGATTCCTATGTTAAATAAAATTGCGTTGTACCCTGATTGATTGGCCTTCTTTAAAGCTGTACCTAGAACCTGTATTGACAAAACTTGGCAAAACAGAGGAGCCACCTCCGTGTCATATCATTCCTCCGGAACGTCTGATTTCTGCGGCCCCTGTGGATCTCCGGCAAGTACCTCCAGGCAAGAGCTATGTGCGTCCTGTGCTTCGGCGGAGAATTTTGAAGTGGGGACACTGCTCTCGGATTGCCGGCCACCCTGGAGTGCGGAAGACGGGTCAGCTTATAGCCCGCTACTATTGGTGGCCGGAGCTTGTCAAGGATGTCAAAGACTTTGTCAAGTCATAATAAGACGTCCCATCTCAAGCCTGCGGGGCTACTACTGCCATTGCCCATTCCAGATCGGCCGTGGTCTCACATAGCCATGGACTTTATCACGGACCTTCCTCCTTCTTCCGGCAATACGGTCATATGGGTCGTCACTGACCGTTTCTCGAAAATGTCACATTTCGTTCCTCTACCCGGGTTGCCCTCTGCTCCTCGCCTCGCAACTCTGTTTTTTCAACATATATTTCGCCTGCATGGTCTTCCACGACATATTGTTTCGGATCGGGGAGTACAGTTCGTGTCCCGATTCTGGCGATCCCTCTGTGCCCAGTTGAAGGTAAATTTAGACTTTTCCTCGGCCTACCATCCACAGTCTAACGGGCAGGTGGAACGGGTCAACCAGATCCTGGGGAATTATCTACGCCATTTTGTGTCGGCTCGACAGAACGACTGGTCCAGCTTGTTGTCCTGGGTGGAATTCTCTTACAACTCCCTGGATTCTGAGTCGACGGGTGCCTCGCCCTTCTTTGTGGTGTATGGACAACATCCCCGCCCTCCCCTCCCACTGTCATCGGCTTCAGACGTTCCCGCCCGTAGACATATTGGTCCGGGATCTAAAGGCCATTTGGAAGGACACACTGAATTCTCTGCGTCGGGCCTCTGCTCAGATGAAGAATAGGGCAGACAAGAGTAGAAGACCTTCCCCGTCTTTTGCTCCTGGGGATAAAGTCTGGCTATCTTCAAAGTATGTCCGCCTGAAAATTCCCAGCTACAAGCTGGGTGCTCGCTAACTTGGTTAATTTGTGGTTGTGAATAGGATTAATCCCATGCCCTACAAACGACGGCTCTCCCCACTATTAGCAACCCAAATACCATCCACGTATCCCTGGTGAAACCGCTCATCCTGAAACGGTTCTCACAGTCAGTGGTTCCCCCATCTCCCGCAGCTGTTTTTACAGTTAAGGAGATCTTGGCCATGAGGACAGTTAGGGGGAGACGATTTTTCTTGGTTGACTGGAGGGGGTTTGGGCCAGAAGCGAGGTCGTGGGAGCCAGAGGATAACATCCTGGACCGGGACCTCCCGAAGAGGTTTCTGCAGACTAAAAAGGGAGAGGTCGAAGGGGGGGGGGGGTACTGTCACGGGCAGTTCTCGGACTGCGGGCACGCTCGCAGCTCTGCCAACTTACCTCGCCGCGCTCCTGCTGTGCTTCAGGGGCGCGCAGTACTGCAGCTCAATTTAAAGGGATTGGTTTCACCGGGTGCTGTTCCTATTTAAGCCCTGCCTCTTCCCTACCACCCTGCCGAATCGATAGTGCCCTGTGCCTAGAGAGGAAGCGTTCTGTTGTGTCTTATTGCCATTTCCGTGTATCGTACCCTTCTGCCTCCGTCCCTCGACCACGAACCTTTGCCGCCCGTCCTGACCTTCTGCCTGTCCCCGACTACGAGCCTGCCTTACAATTCTGTACCACGCCACACCTCGGCAGCCACCGCAAGCAAGTCACGTCAGGGGTAGCGACCTGGTAGCAATCCGCTGCAGCAAGTCAATCCCGCTTTGCTGCGGACTCTGGTGAAAACTGGACCTACTTAGATTCCGTTCCCTGGTGTGGCTTATATCATCGCTTGCGGTGGTCCAGAGGATCCATTACCACTGACCGTTACAGTTACTTTTGCACCAAAAGTTGTCTCCTTCTCACCCAATGTCTAACTTATGGTTTTGTAGCCCATTCCAGCTTTGTGCAGGTCTATGATCTTGCCCCTGAAATCCTTAGAAAGCTCTTTGGTCTTGCCTATGTTCTAAAAGTTAGAGTATGACTGATTGAGTCTGTGGACAAGAGTCTTTTATAAAGGGACTATTTAAGACAGCTGTCTTTAATGCAGATAACAAGTTGATTAGGAGCATCTCAATGGTCTGTAGGAGACAGAACTCTTAATGGTTGGTAGGGGATCAAATACTTATTTCTCTCCGCAAAATGCAAATAAATTTACATAATTTATACAATGTGATTTGCTGGATTTTGTTTGTGATATTCTGGATTTTATTTTTGATATTCTAGCTCTCAATGTTAAAATTAACCTACCCTTAAAATTATAGACGGTTCATGTCTTTGTCAGTGGGCAAACTTACACAATCAGCAGGGGATCAAATAATTATTTCCTTTACTGTATATGATCATTTTCTACAGTAAACAGAAATGATGGTATTGAGATACTAATCCAGAGTTGTGACACTTGTGTGAAGCAAAAAATAATTGTCGAGGAGGGTAGATGCATTTGTTTCTCTCATGGAGCCCCCCTTCCCGCTCTGCTCCTCTCTTCCAAGCCAGTTACTTACCTAACCGCGCTCCTGCTTCCTGTCCCCGCTTAGTTGAGTGCCAGCGCACGGCAGCTCTTCGAGATTTAAAGAGCTAGTGCACCGCTAATTGGTTAATTGCCGGGAGCTGACCCTATAATTTGACGAATCCTCCAACACTGTCTGCCCGAGTATTGGTGTTCTTTAGAGTGTCCTAAGAGAGTGTTGGAGAGAGTTTTGCCTTATCTGTGTCCCGTACCTTTCAGCTATCATTTCCTCACCACGGTGCCTGCCGCCTGGCCTTATCGCCTGTCCCCGACTACGCTTCAGCCTACCGATTGTGTACCACGCTGCACCCCAGCTGCCATCACAAGCAAGTCATGTCAGGGATAGTGACCTGGTAGTTCCCAACCGCAGCAAATCCAACCCGCTTTACGGTGGGCTCCGATGAACACCGGGGGCTACTTAAACTCCGCTCTCTGGCGTGGCTTCTACATCGCTTCTATGGCTTTTCTTCTATGGTTGGTGCTTTAAAGGGATGTTCCAACAAAGCAAAATCTAGTGGCATGGTCGGCTCTCAGCTAGCTGCAAGCCGACCGCATGAGAATGAGGAGGATAGTGCTTATCAACTATAGCTCAGCACACACATTGTATTTGGAACTCCCATAGAAGTGAATGAGAACGATGCACATGATTGCCATGCTCATTTTCATGCATGGTCGGCTTACAGCTATCCGAGAGCCGACTGTGCTACGAGACATTGCTTTGTGGGAACACCCCCTTAAGTTTATTAATATTTATGCGCACATTAACAAAAATGATAAAGACTCGCACTTTTTGAAAATCTCAAACTCTTCCTGCAAGGTAAATTGCCAGCCTTTACCTGAATTCTGCTCTAAACAAAGATGAGAAAGTTGAGTCTAGAGTTGATGTGCCTGGCAATCTCTGGAAAAGGCTCAAGTCTGATTTTTCTTTGAAAAACTCTGTTGGGAAAAATCCTGCACCATTCACTACCATGCAGATTTTTCTTTTTTTTTTCAGAAAAATATGTCAGACATTATCAGGAAAGAGTTATTTTTTCTGATCATGAGTGTTTGTTTGAAATTTAAAATTTTGTTTATGGTAATGGGTGTGAAAAGAAGGTCAAGCTTTTTTGGGTTAAGAATTTTTTCCCTAGTTTATTGGAATTGTGGGATTAGGGTAAAAGCACGATTGGTGTTATTTCAGACACTCAGGCTTTGCCTGAGCAAAGGAAAAAGGTGTAGGGTATTTGGTGGGATGTGGATTTTGAACTTAGGAAAATGAAAAAATAGACAAATGCATTTTGCAATGAGTGTGGAAATATGATAATTTTAAGATCCAAAGTAATCATCAAAGAGGGTGAATTTTTTTTTCTTTAGAAAGTGCTGTGGAAAGCACAGTATGGATGTGTATTATGGGAAATTGTATGATGAAAAAATATGTGAATTGGGTGACAATGATCTTATGAGTGATTGAAAGTTTCATACCTGAAAATGAATTTCCTTTTCTGATGAGTGACATAACTACAAAAGATAATAAAGATGTCATAACCAGAGCTACAGAAAATAAGGCTCCAGAGATGGATAGGATTCCCTGGGAGGTTTACTCCGACTATTGGGAGATTGTGGGTCCTGATGTTGTTAAAAATTAAATTCCTATTTCCTGATGAGTGATCATATGATACAGGGTACAGTTCTTCTTCTCCTTAAAAATGGTACTAAACACTCTCCTATTTTGTTTATTAACACTGATTACAAAATGTTCACTGAAATATTGATTAATAGAGAAGGGTATGTTCACACGGCCTCTTGCCTCATTTCTTGGATCGCATCCGAAAGACGGACCTGACAGGCACGATGCAAACACGCAGTGGCGGTCACTCATGTGAACGCTGCTGCGTGTTTGTCATTGCCGGCAGTGATAAGCTCACTGCTAATTGTTAGATGCGTCAGAAAAGCGTATGTTCATACGGAGGCAAGACGCCATGTGAACATACCCTAAGAGAATAAATTGTCCACATTATATTAGATGATATATCAGATGATCAGGTATGTGCAGTTCCGAAACAAAAAAAATCATGACAACACTGTGTTGATCAGAGAAATTCTTTGTTATTGCAAGAACAGGAGAAAAAGTATTATTTTATATTCTCTTGAATTACAAAAACCCTTCGATAGAATGTAAAGTTTTGGAGAAAATGGGATTTCCGGCCTTTTTAGTTGACAATTTAGTCAATTTGTGTAGAGGTGGTAAAAGTGGTGTGTTCGTTAATGGGTATTTCACTAAGCTTTATGAGATTTGCTCTAGAGTTATGCAGGGGTGCCCCCTTTCAACCCTACATCTGTGTGATTGAGGCATTGTTACAAATGTTGAGAAAAGGCAAAATAATCTACAGCTCTCTGATTTGTGGAACTGGCGGTAAACTTGTAAAAGTTGTAGGCTATAGGGACAATGTTTGCATTTTTTTGTGTAACACAATATGTTATCAACAGGGTGAAGTTACTGGTGAACTGGTTTTGTGTTGCTTCTTCTTTTTTTTAAAAATTATTTGAAACAAAAGTAATTTTGAAGCATTTTTTAGTCTAAAGGCCACCAATGATCCAGAGATAGAAAATGTTGTCCCCTGTGTTAAAATCTTAGATATCTGAGGAGATCTAAATGGTAAGCACAGCTGAGGTGTTTTGGGAAATAAGACAATGAAAAATTTGTAGTTACGGAGTCTCAGGTAAAAAAAATTTTTCTAAATATAATTCTCCCAATGATTCTTTATATTGCCATTGTTACTTTTTGATAAAAAAGATGGTATGGTGGACTTGATTTTCAAAGTTTAGGCATTTTGTTTGCCTTTTTGCTGATTTAATTTTTGAGGATCCCAAATCGGCTACTATGTCAAGATTTCTGGCAGGTTTGGTGTTTAGGCGGCTTTAATTTGTAAATTATGGTAAGAGAAAAAATTCTCTCTATTTTAATGCCCTGAGTGGTATAAATATCTAGAATATTTAATTAAAAAATTCCATCTGGAGAGGATCATGATTGAGCAGTCTGTAAAGGGAGAAAAAAAATAATAAAAGATATGTGAGGATAGGATGTTATGTATGATAAATGGGTTAAGTTTAAAGGGGTGTTTTCGTTTGAAGTGTTTCGTGCTCTTCAGCTAATTCTCTGAGATTGAAATTGAAATCCAGGGGCGAGTCTCTTCTCTCAGCAGGCGTGTCTCTCCTCTCAGCAGGCGTGTCTCTCCTCCCAGGATGTGTGTCTCTCCTCACTGAAGAACTGTGACATCATCATTTTGTATGAAGCAGGGGATGCAGAAGGTTGTCTGGATATAACAGCTCTGTAGCCTCCTGCATGCTTCTTATGTCTGCAGCCTTCATGCTCCACAAGCTCGCTGCTGTGCTATATGCAGTTATACACACAACCTGAACTGATGAGACATGTGAGGAGTGTACACTGCCCTCCCCCCTTCCCCTCTGTTACCAGGCTGCAGTCTGTTACTGTTTTATATGGAGCAATGCACACTGCCCTCCCCCTCCTCCTCTCCCCCTGTTAACAGGCAGGAGACTCTATAATACTGTGTTATATGAGGGGATCTGTGACTTAAAGGGGTTTTGCCACCATGTAATGTCGACGTGGGATGCTTAGAAATCATAGAGCTAGGCATTTTCCTAAATGCATGTCATTAAAAAAAGTGTAAAAAAAGCAGCTATCACCCAAGTAAAGATGTCAACTCTATCAGTCAACGTTCACTGACAGCAAGCACCTGTTATATCTCTTAGTTTACACACAAATTACACTGAAAGCCAGCAGCTTTTACTTCTGTTCTAGTGGTGTTCACCCAAATTGTACTGACAACAGGCAGATATCTTTACTTAACTACAAGGACAAATGTCAGCTTCAAGTAAAGATCTCTGCTTGCTGTCAGTGACATGTGAGTGAAAACAGCGGGGTAAGAAGCAATCAGCTTTGAGAGAAGACTCTGCTCAACCTATAACTAACTTGGGCTGGTAGTGTAGTGGTAGAGCTTTGCTCTTACAATGAAGGGGTTTGGAGTTCTAGTCCCTCACAGAGTATTTTTTTGTTCCCCCTAAATTCTATACATATGTAGAGAGACCTAAAATATATATGTCAATCTCTATAATGATATATATACACATACATAGGTCCCCTATATCATGTCTCATCCCCCAGAGTATATGCATTGTATCACGTATGTTGGAAGTGCTTGGTGTGACTACTGTGAGGATGGCCAAAAATAGAAGAATGCGGACGGCAGCATCAGATGGATAAAAACGGGAACACTTTATTCCATGAGTACAAAAAGCAACATTTCAGTCATCATATCATGGCCTTTCTCAAACAGCACAAATCACAGACATACAGGCACACATATATTCAAATACAAGTTCCTCCTATTCTCTAAGCATTAAACATGTAACAGCTGTGTAGATAAACGATGATAGGTTGAACACTTTAACAAACAACATTAAAAAACCAATGATGTTACCAAGACAACGTCACTCAGCTCCCTCCCTGGCAGGAATCCAAAGTGTGTATCCAACACGTGTTCACAGCGTCCTCCCGGATGTAATGCACATGACCGGAAGTTCGACGCCGGTAATCGTAGACGTACATCCGGAAAAATCTGTACACACACGGCGCATGTCAGAGAGCCGAATGCCGGAACAAACATGGCACCTACGGCTCTGCTCTCTCCCAATGCGCAAGTCTAAACAACTGGATCTAATTATAATGCGCATACTATATAAGAATCCCGCCGCTATTATAGAATATTATGTTGATATACAGGAATTTCATCAAATATGAATAATCAGTAGAGCTAACTATATAGAGCTAATATCTCTAGTATGCGATATTGGGAATTATTCCAAAATCAGTGGGAGGGCAATAACAAATCCCAAATGGGTAGGAAAGTATAGGAAAAAATCCTATTCCCTATAATGCTCTATCTCCTATATTATGGCTCTAATCCACTATGCATTATTTATTACAGCTCTATCAAAAACACTCATAAGAATTAATAATTAATACATCTTTATTACAAAATTCAGTATTAAACATAATCAAAATATGACACCCTAAGCTTCTAAGACAACTTTAATGATACAAAAAATCTAAAAACAATTCCGCCAAAGAGAAGAGCCAAGGGCGTTATCTGCAAAAATAAAATAAAAGAAAACGTATTAAAATAAAGCCACATGATTCATGCATATAACGGATAGATTTTCAAATCCTGAATTCTAAATTTAGACCTAGGGGTTGTAATGTTTGTAACTCAAAAATCCATCTACTTTCTTGCTTTTTTAATAACACCTCTCGATCACCCCCCCCCTGTCTTAATGGGGGAACAGAATCTATTACCCGAGATCTCAATTGGGAGATAGAATGTCGTAATTCCACAAAATGCTTTGCTACCGGGGCATCCATGCATTTATTCCTGATGGTACTTTTATGTTTGTTAATCCTTAAACGTATTTCCATTGTCGTCTCTCCTACATACATAAGTCCACAAGGACAAGTAATAATATAAATTATATAGCTAGATTGACAAGTGTATCTCTCTTTAATAGAGTATTTCTTACCACTCTGTGGGTGTGTGAAAGTGCTTCCCTTGGTCAGATTGCCGCAATTGCAGCAGTTCAAGCAAGGGAAATTACCTCTATTAGGAGGTGCCAAATAACTTTGGGACAGAAGTTGTTTCTTCGAGCCAAAATCGGATTTAACCAATCTGTCACCCAAATTTTTACATCTCTTAAATGCCATCATGGGTGCAGATTGAAATTCCGGAATATTGGGAAATTGATTACGAAGAAGGTCCCAATCTTTATGAATATTCCTAGCAATGGCCTGGCTGTGTGAGTTAAATGTAGAAACAAACGATAATCTTTTCGTGATGGAATCAGTTTTAGTAACCTTTTTAGTGAGGAGCTCCTTTCTATTGACCTTAGCTAGTCCCATTTGTTGATGTTGTGATAATCTTTTAGGGTAACCCCTTGCTATAAACTTGTTACACATATCGATCACCCTCCTTTCTAAATTGTTCTCATCTGTTACTATTCTTTTTACTCTTAATAGTTGGCTCCATGGTAAAGAAACCTTCATATGTTTTGGATGATGACTATCATGGCGCAAAAGGTTATTTCTATCAGTTTCCTTTACAAATAAATCGGTCTTCAAAACCCCATGATCTAAAACCATCAACGTATCCAAAAACTGTAAATTGGAGGTTGAGACAACTTTTGTAAATGAAATTGAAGTTTCACATGAGTTAAGATATTCAAGGAACTCAGTCAATTTAAATTCATTACTGGTCCATACAAAGAAAATGTCATCGATATAACACCACCAGCAGAGGATGTGCTCCCAGAATGTAGATTGATAAACCCTCCTGTTCTCGAAATACGCCATAAAAATATTGGCGTAAGTGGGGGCCACATTGGACCCCATAGCAGTGCCACGCTTCTGCAAAAAGAAATCATCTCCAAAAAGAAAATAATTCCTTCTGAGGATGACCCCTAATAATTCGAGAACAAAGTGGGAACATTCAGGAGCACATCCCCTGCCGGAAAGCGCCACATCTACCGCTTTAATTCCTGCATCATGTTCGATAGAGGTATACAAAGATACCACATCGAATGAAACTAAAAAACAATTTGCAGGAATAGATAACCCCTCAAGTTTCAATAAAAAGTTGGACGTATCCCTGATGTATGAGGGCGCTGTGGTGGCCAGATCCCGCAGAAACCTATCCAAGAAAATAGAGATGGTATTAAAAATTGACCCTCTCCCAGACACAATTGGTCTGCCCGGGGGGTCCACCAAACTCTTGTGAATTTTGGGCAATATGTACAGAATAGGCGTAATAGGAGAGCTAACCTTAAGATAGTCACCTAATTTGGCATCAATGATGCCTGTACATAGGGCTCTATCTATAATTGTGTTTATCTCCTTCATGTAATCTCCAAAAAATTGGGAAACTCACAAGAGAACAAAGAGTGACTTTTGATCACTATGTTTACTATTTTGCCATAGGCAAACTTAAACTCTATCAGTTCTCTATCTATTAAACACTAAAACGTACTTTTATTAACTAACCTTAACCTCTATAACACTTTTTAAAAAAAACTGATCTTATCCCCCTCAATTAAAACCCTTTTGTTCTGAAAAGGGGGAAAAACCCCTTTCTATCATCAAGTCTGGTGGAACCCCACCCATTAACAGGGAGAGCCTTATTCTTTTGCAAAGGGAAGCTTTAGTAAGGGTTTCCCCAAGCCAAATACTTGGGGAGTCTCCCTAATCTCATAGACAAAGAAAAATAAGGCCCCCTTGTGACACGATGCAGCAGGTGAATTTTAAAGGGTGGATCACAATTTAAAAAAGTCATGCCTACGTTTTAGTGTTTTTAAAAGATAGAGAACTGATAGGTTTAAGTTTGCCTATGGCAAAAAATAAACATATGTATCTCCCCCAGACTCAAATTAGGTCCCTATTCAATGTACATATACCTTACATCACTCGGGTTTGGCGCAAGATCCGGTTCTATTTTAAAGTATCCATGACCACCACGCGCCCCCTTTTGTCCGCGGGTTTTAAATGAAACAGAGGACCCGACTCTTTTGTTTTTTTGGTTTCTGCACCCCCACTCTCACGGGCTGTCATAAGAAGTGCGCTTGCAAGTTGGTGTGTTTTTTATTTTTTTCTCTTGTAAATGGAGGTGGGTTGACCCCGGGAAAGGGGCCAGATTGGCTCGTTTGAGAGGTAAAGTAGCATAGGATTGCCCGATTTTGAGATCACGTTAAAAGTGGGGGCAGCTTAAACATTTTTTTGATCAAAATATGTAAAACGAGAGTTCAAAGTTTTTTCATGTATGAAAATAGCATAAATGTTTTTTTTTAGGGTTTAGTAGTGTATTCCCCTTTTTTGCAGTAGGGCCGCTGGCGGTGTCTGTGTTGTACATTTAAAATTCATTGTCCCGGCCCTGCCAGTGGCACCCGGGTTTGCATAAGTTTTTTCAAAAATTTTTTTTGTTCAGAAACCGTTATACTTGGTGTACATTTTTTTAAAACCTGAGGGGAAGGAAAGGGGGTGTTTCCTTTTTGGGGTTTCTGTCCCCGCCCTCTCACAGGCGTCAAAAGAAGGGCAGTTGCGGTTGGGTGTTTTTTTTTTTTTTTCTCTCTAAATTAAAGGGAGGTCGTGCCCCAGTGAGGGGCCCTGTTTGGCTCGATTGAGAGAAAAGATAGATAGGATTTGCCCGTTTTTGAGATACTTTGAAAGTCGTGGGCAGCTTAAAATTTTTTGATCAAAATTTAAACCCGAAGTCTCAAAGTTTTTTCATGTATGTAGTAGGCTAAATGCTTCTTTGGGGATTTCCCGTAGTGTATTCCCCTTTTTGCGAAATGTCCCGTGGTGGCGGTCTGTTGTGTAAGTATAATTCAGGGTTGGGCCGGCCCAGTGGCCCCAGGTTTGCATATTTTTTTTCAAAAATGTTTTTGTGTGCAAAACATACGTTATACTTGGTGTACATTGATTTAACCTATAGGGGGGAGGGGGGGTGCTTCCTTTTTGGGGGTTTCTGTCCCCCCCCCACTTCACAGGCTGTCTAAGAAGGGCAGCTTGGGGGTTGGGTGTTTTTTTTTTATTTTTTTCTCCTGAATAATGGGGGTTGGTCCCCAGGAGGGCCGTTTGGTCGATTGAGGGGTAAAGATAGCTTGGATTGCCCGATTTTGAGATCACTTGAAAGTCGGGGCAGTTTAAAATTTTTTTGATCAAAAATTTAAACCGGAGTCTAAAATTTTTTCTGTTAAGATACAAAAATTTTTTCTTTAGGGTTTCAGTAGTGTATTGCCCTTTTTGCGTGTGTGCCGCTGGCGGGGTCTGTGTTTTTGTACAATGTAAAAATTACATGTGTGCCGCAGCCCTGCCAGTGGCACCGGGTTGCATAAGTTTTTTAGAAATGTTTTTTTGTGGGGAAACCATACTTTTTTTTGGTGTATTTTGATTTTTAAACCTATATGGGAGGAAGGGGTGCCTCCTTTTTTGGGTTTCTGCCCCCGCCCCTCTCACGGTTGTCATAAGAATTTCAGTTGAATTTGGGTGTGTTTTCTTATTTTTTTCTTCTGTATAATGGGGGTCGGTTGACCCATGAGAGGCCAGATTGGCTCGATTGAGGGGTAAAGATGCATAGACTGCCGATTTGGATCATTTGAAAGTGTGGAGCTTAAACATCTTTTGATCAAAATATGTAAACCCCGAGGGGTCTAAAGTTTTTTTCATGTTGATAATACATAAAGCTTTTTTTGGGATTTCCACGAGTGTATACCCTTTTTTTGCATAGTGTGCCGCTGGCGGGGGTTTGGGTGTTTTTTCATGTATAATTACATGTTGCCGCAGCCCCCCAGTGGCACCCAGGTTTGCATAAGTTTTTTCAAAAATTTTTTTTGTGTGCAAAACATACGTTATATTGTTACATTGTTTTTTTTTTTCCTATAGGGAAGGGAAAGGGGGTGTTTCCCTTTTTGGGGTTTTGTCCCCCCCACTCTCACGGGCTGTCAAAAAGGGCGCTTGCGGTGGGTTTTTTTTTTTTATTTTTTCTCTCGAATAATGGGGGTGGTGCCCCAGTGAGGGGCCCTGTTTGGGCTCGATTGAGAGGTAAAGTAGCATGGACTCCCCGTTTTTTGAGTTTCAGTTGAAAGTGGGGGGCAGCTTAAACATCTTTGATAAAAATAGTGAACAAAGTTTTTTCATGTATATAGATAGCAAAAATGCTTCTTTAGGTTTTCCCACTGAGGTCAGACACCAGTCGGGTTTAAACTAAACACCCCATATAGAACCACAAAAGGGTCAGACACCAGCTAGAAAACCTACAACACCTCCATATAGAACCACATAGAGGTCGGGGACCCCCAGGTATAACCTACAACACCTCCTTAGGACCACATAGGGGTCAGACACCAGCTCAGGTAAAACCACAACACCTCCTATAGCGACCACTGAGGTCAGACACCAGCTCAGGTATAACTTAAAAACACCGCCATATAGAGCCCCCAAAATAAGGTCAGACACCAGCTCAGGTTTAAAACCTAAAACACCCCCCAAATAGAGCCACATAGAGGTCAGACACCAGCTCAGGTAAAACCCACAACACCCCCATATAGAGCCCACATAGAGGCAGACACCAGCTCGGTTGACCTACAACACTGCCATATAAGACCCATAGGGGTCAGCCCCAGCTCAGGTCCTAAACATTACAGTGAATACAGCACTGATCCAATATAGAGTAAAAAAACCCCCCTAAAAATCAGGGATCACCGGGGATGTCAACGATGAGCGTTTTTCTCTCATGAGTCGTTCTTATTCCCTTTTTTCTGCATTGTTCCACAAACCCCCATGATGTTTTTCCCGGCACAATCATCCCTTCAGAAATTACACACAAATATCTTAGAAAACCTCACTTTTCCGCATCTCTTTACCTATTTTCCCACCTCTGTACAAACTTCCCGGGGTGGGAGAGCGGGAAAGCCCTAACTTAGAGGCCAGTATCCAAGGGGTTTGGAGGGTGGGGAGAGGATAAACCCCTTGGAGATAATGCAGGGTATACAGGAGTTAGGGACTCCCCTTTAATAGATCTGGCAGTTTGGGCCTCCCTTAGGTAGTTGCAGGGGTTAGGGGCCTCCTTTAGAAATGTGCAGGTAGTTAGGGGCCTCCTTTAGCTAGTGTGCGGGAGTTGGGGCCTCCTTTAGTAGGTGCAGGAAGTAGCCCCCCCCCTTTAGCTAGTGTGCAGGAAGTCGGGGACCCTTTAGTTTGTAGGTAGTAGGGCCCCTTTAGTATTTAGGGAGTCAGGCCCCTGAGGTAGCCGGGGCCCCCTTTAGGTAGTCGGGCCCCTTTAAGGTAGCAGGGCCCCCCCAAAGAGTCGGGGGCCCCTTAAAAGTAGCGTGCCCCCTTAAGTAGCCAGGGCCCCCTTTAGGTAGTCAAAGGCCCCCTTTAGTAACAGGGGCCCCCCTTTTAAAGGGAGCCAGGGCCCCCTAAAGTAGTCAGGGCCCCCTGAAAGTAGTCAGGGCCACTTTAGGTAGCCAGGGCCCACTTTAGGTAGCCAGGGCCCCCTTAAGTAGCCAGGGGCCCCCTTAAAGTGCCCGGGCCCCTTTAGGTGTCAGGGCCCCCTTGGTAGTCAGAGCCCCCCTTTAAAATAGCCAGGGGCCCCCCCTTTTGGTAGCCAGGGCCCCCCCTTTAATAGCCCAGGGGCCCCTTAGTAGTCTGCCCTTAAATAGCCAGGGCCCCCTTTTAGGAGCCAGGGGCCCCCTTTAGGTACCATGGCCCTCTTTAAATAGCCCGGGGCCCCTCTGGTAGTCGGGGCCCCCTTAAGTGTCAGGGGCCCCTTTTAGGTAGCCAGGGCCCCTTAAGTAGCAGGGGCCCCCCTGGTAAATCAGGCCCCCCCTTTGGTAGCTGGGCCCCCTTTGTAGCCCGGGGCCCCCCTGGTGCCCGGGGGCCCCCCCTGGTGTCGGGCCCCCCCTTTTGGTATAGGGCCAGCTTAAGTGCCAGGGGGCCCCATGGTAACCCGGGGGCCCCCCTTAGGTAGCAGGGCCCCCCAAAAATAGCCAGGGGCCCCCCTGCTAGCCAGGCCCCCTGAAGTAGCCAGGCCCCCCCTTTGGAGTAGGGGCCCCCTGAAGTAGCCCGGGGGCCCCCCTGGTAGTCAGGACCCAATTAATGGTTTAAAAAATAAATAAACATTCCCCTTACCTGGCCCCGGCCCCGCTCCCGCCGCTCCCCCTCCCGCGGCTCCTGCCTCCTGCATGGCGGGCGGGATGTGACTCACCGCGCCGCCTACGTCAGCAGTAGGGGCCGGCGCCTGGCAGGCTGAAGGCCTAGCGTCTTCAGCCTGCCAGGGAGATCAGCGGAGCGCAGCGCTAGTGGCGCTCTGCTCCGCTGACACCGCGCAGCCCCGGGAGTCGGAGACATTAGTCCCCGACTCCCGGGCCAGTCTCTGGGTGCTCGGGATGCGGGTCCCGGGCGTTCAGGGACCGGATGCGCGGCCGAGCCCCGGGGAGCGGTGGCACTGCCTCCGGGGCTCACAGCGGCTCGGGGGGGGCCCACCGGGGGATTCACCGGTCCCCCGGCAGCTCAGTCCGAGCCTGTGTACAAAATAGCTGGTAAAAAAATTCCTCTGAATTGTACAAGGGAAGGTACAGGAAGACTTGACCAGATGTAGGTTATTCAGAGGACATGGAGTATGGAGCACGGACAGAGAACAAAGAACAGAGACAATTTCCTCCAGCACGTTGAGTAAAATGAGAAAAAGAATGCCAAGAAAAAGGGCACCTGGGTGGAACAGGAGCGTTAACCACCAGTATTTCCAAGTGAAGCTCAATTGGTCCGCACTCATACGGAGGGGCAAGCGCTACCCAGGTCTTGACTGTGTACTGAGGAAGGCTGGAGGTCTTACCTCACACTTCCGCACTCTGCTTCAGCACGACTGTTTTCGTTGCTGCGTCATAAGGGCATTTTTACCGTGTTAATAGATGACGGACGCCAGCCTGGGCTCTCACCGCACCCACTGTAACTCCGGCCCTGGCAGCTGAACCTGCGTGTTAATAGATGACAGACGCTAGCCTGGGCTCTCACCGCACCCACTGTAAGTCTGGCCCTGGCAGCTGGACCTCCTTGTTAACAGATGGCTGACGGCAGCACTGGCTCTCACCGTTAGGGGCAATCAGGAGAGCTTCAAATTTCTCTAAAAAATCTGATTTTGAAAAAGGTGATTTCTGTGAGGTTAAATAGTGTCAAAAAGGGCTCCAGGGCTGGACACAAATTGCACAATTTGAGGCTTAAAATTTTCTGGGGCTGGAGTCACTATGGGGTCGCATCATTTGATCTCCAGGGGAGTCTGTCCCTAATCACTGAAGAAGGATTTGGAGGAAAAATGAAACCATTGAATTGATTGTCTGAATCACTCTCAGAAGCCAGGAGGGAAAATATCTTCTCAACTAAGAGTTGCTTTGGGGATGATTAGGACATTTTTTTTTACTTATGTGGTGTGCAGACGAATTAACACATCTACACGTGTAAAAAATACCTTTAAAAACTGCAGGGAGGGGTTTTATGTTGTATGTTATCACACTTAAAAAAAAAAGCAAAATGATAATAATTAAAATATAAAAATAAAATTTCCCTAAATAAATTCTGTAAACAAATGTCATTTTACCAAAAATATACAAAATGACAGTCACTGTAAAAAAATTTGCATATGTGCCACTTTGTGATCGTGATCAAACAGGTTTAAGGGGTCATGCTGTGGCCCAGGACGGGAATATAGTCAATGTCCAGTTCAACTAAAATGGGGGTTGAAAGACTCCTTTTTCTGCACTTTTTAATCGGGTGGGTCAGACAGGTTTAATGGTCATTCTGGGGTACAGGACAAATAAAGTCAATGTCCAGTTCAACTAAAATGGTGGTTGAAAGACTCCTATTTCCGGCACTTTTTTTTTTTTTTATAACTGTATTTTTATTGGAAAAATTTTTACCAAGAAAAGGTATAACAGTTACAATATCTGACTGTGACATAGAACAGAAACAGATCTCAAATGCACAATGTCCATAATGTACAGAAGTAACTTTTAACATGTAGAATCCATGTGCATCGCTATAACCGTAAGCATGAGAATAAGCCGGCCTCTTATTGACAATGAAGCTAGAATCAAAATTTAAAGATTGATCATAAAACAATATCATAACTCCAAGTGATTATGGTCAAAACAGTGGACCAATCCTCATGAAGTCACACATCCCATATCATCAGTTACATTCCGTGAACTTAATGGAACCTTTTCAAAAAGAAAAAGAAAAAAAACTTTTTACGAGTTATACAAAGCCTAATCCACACCAGACATACAAGACAGACACACTAGGGAAGGGAAGACAAATGATAGCCTGAAAGAGGGATCCCAGGACATCCCTGCTAACTCCAGAGCAACCTCAGATATCATTAGCTATAACATAGACATCCCAGGGTGACCAAGTTTGTGTAAATAAATCAAGCTTGTTATGCAAAGACGCTGTAAGGTACTCCATGTTCCTAATGTCCCTCAGACGACCATATAGCTCGGAGAGGCCCGGTGCTTTCCTACTTTTCCAGTGAGCTGGTACTAGACAACGAGCGGCCGTAAGAACATGCAGCATTAATTTGATTACACATTTCGAGAGCTTGCTTGGAAATAGATTAAAGAGAAAACACGTTGGGTCCATCGGTAGGAGGATACCCAACAAGTCTTTTACAAACATCTTAACCGCCGCCCAAAAGGCTTGAATCGCATGACATTCCCAAAAGATGTGGTAGATATTCCCTCCCTGCATATCGCACCGCCAGCATCTATCTGGAATTGCCGGATTCAATTTGTGCAGCAAGGAAGGAGTATGATACCAGCACATTAAAATTTTATATATGTTCTCTTTAAAAGTTGTACATTGAGAAATCTGCGAGGCCTGTCTCCAGATGAGATCCCAATACTCTATTAGAATATCTCTATCCAGCATTGCTTCCCATTTTGACATATAACCATGTCACGGAGTTCCATCTGGAGAGGGGTCCAGCAGGATAGCGTAGATACTTGATATCAACCCCCTGGTGGAAGAGTTGAACCGGCACAGTTTCTCGAAATGGGTAGGGGCAGAAACCATCTTAGAGCGCAAAATACTAGACATATAATGAGCTATTTGCATATAGGTGAAATAACAACTGGAAGGTAGGTTATGTTCTGTCTGTAATGTTTGGAAAGGCTTGACGCGCTTAGTTCTGTAGTCTACTATGTCCGCTAAATGGAAGAGACCTTTGTTAAACCACCACCTCATGAACTGGCCTCCCATTCCCTCCGAAAATGAAGGGTCGAACAGAAAATTAGTCATGGCCGAGGACGGAGAACATAATCCAAACTTACTTGCACACTTATGCCATACTTCTCTCGTGAGGGACATAGGGCCTAATAAAGCCCTGTCTACAGGTACATGGGACGTGGCCCATAGGAGAGAGTTAGGGTGTATAGGCGCTAGCCATAATTTCTCGATTTCGAACCATACCGAATAGGCATAGAGGGAGCTCCAAGTCGGGATTCGCCTTAGTTGAGATGCCCAGTAGTATCTAGGCAAGTCCGGCACTGCTAGACCACCATTCTTTCTCCCAGTTATTAATACACTCTGCTTGATTCGATGTCGTTTATCAGCCCAAATAAACCGGAGTACTGCCGATTGAAGAAGTTTTAAATCTCTTATTGGCACCCGCACTGGCAACGTCTCGAACAGATATAGCAATTTGGGCAGTAAAGACATTTTAAACGCTGATATGCGCCCAAACAGCGGCAGGCCCATCCATTTGGTCATAGTTCGCCTAATTTCTAGAAAGACTTCAGGAAAGTTATATTTATATAAGGACGAATAGGACGATGTTAAGTGAACACCCAAGTATTTAATATGTGAGTTCTTCCAATTATAAGGAAAACTGTCCATTAGAGATTTCACCATCTGATGCGACATATTTATTGGCAATGCTTCAGTTTTTTGCCGTATTAATCTTGTAACCCGAGATGATGCAAAACTCATTAAGCAGTTTATGCAAATTGGGGAGGGATATATGTGGAGAAGTTAATGTCAATAGGATGTCATCTGCAAAGAGAGACAATTTAAATTCCCTCTCCCGCAGAGAGACCCCACGAATACTCGGGTTGAGGCGGACAGCGGAGGCGAGCGGTTCCACACTTAAGGCAAAAATCAGTGGCGAAAGCGGGCAGCCCTGTCTAGTGCCATTTAGGATGGATATTGTTGGGGACATGTTATGTGGCAAGCGAATAGTTGCCGTCGGTTTGGAGTACAAGGCTTTCAGCGCTTGGAGGAAGGGGCCACCGATTCCAAAGGACCGCAACACCGCAAACATGTAAGACCACCCGATGCGGTCAAATGCCTTCTCGGCATCAAGGCTCAACACAAGGGCTGACTGATTAGTTTTATTAACCACATCAATCAGATCCACCGTTCTCCGGGTGTTGTCCCCCCCTGGCGATTCAGTATAAACCCCACCTGGTCTTTATGTATAAGATTGGGTAAGAATACTGAGAGTCTGTTGGCTAGTAATTTTGTGAATAACTTCGAATCTGCATTAATCAACGCTATGGGTCTATAACTTGAGGCATCCAAGGGGTCCTTGTTTGGTTTAGGCAAGAGAGTAATATAAGAGTGTAAAAAAGTAGAGGACAACTCACCCCCCTCCAACACATGGTTATAGAGGTTTAGCAAGTACGGGGATAGTTCTGGGCTAAAAACCTGATAGTAGAGAGGTGAAGCCATCAGGCCCCGGTGCCTTACCATTGGGCATAGATTTCAAGACTGCTTCTAGCTCCTCCATTGAGATCGGAGCGTTAAGTGAGTCCCTAGCTTCGGTAGAAAGGGTCGGTAGCCCACACGATTTTAAAAATTGCCCTAGGATCTGGGAACGAGAGTCCGAATCTTTCGGGAGGGAGTCCGGGAGAGAATATAACTCCGAAAAGTATTTGAAAAAAATCTGGGCTATCACCTGCGGATCATATGTCACTTAACCCTTCAGGTCCCGTAAAGCAAATGGTGTTCTACTGGACGCATCTTCCCTTTGCAAAGCTGGCACGTTGCCGAAAAAACTATCACTTCGAGAGTGTGTACCATGCGGGGCAGAAAAGACAGTATACGAACGTTCCGTGGGGTGGGCTATTCTCCACAAATCAAACAGAGAGTATCTCCTGATTATCTGCCTAAACTCCCTAGAAAGGCGAGCCGTCTGATCCACTTTTTGGCGCCTAGTGATACATAATTTGTCCATTGTTTCAGAAAATGCTACATTAAAGTCACCTCCCACCAGTAGTAAGGTAGAGGGGAATCTGCGTAATTTAGAGAAGACCCGTTTCAGGAACTTGTTTTGGGATTGGTTAGGGGCATAGATATTACACAATGTTAAGGTGACGCCCTCATAATCGCCTCTGAGAATAATAAAGCGCCCCTGGTCATCCACCTGGGAATCAGTGACCTGGAAGGGGCATGACCTGGAAAGCAGGATTGCCACACCTGCCTTTTTCCTAGTTTGGGAGGATACATAGGAGATGGGGTAGTGGTTCTTAGCGAAGGCAAAATTGCCCTCTTTATTGAAATGTGTTTCTTGGACAAATACGATTTCAGCTTGAGCTGCACGCATCTCAGAGAGAAGTAGTCGCCTTTTAACATTTGAGTTAATACCCTTTACATTCAGAGACATCAACTTAGCCATCATATACTAATAATTGAACGTAAAATTCTGCAACATGCGTACCTGAGGTCCCAGAGTCACCAGCTGGTATTATCCACACGAGATACAAAAACGGAAGGGGAAGACAAGACAACATACACCGACGTAAACAGTAGAGCATAATAGTAGTGAACACACTAATGAATGCCGGTATCCCCCTTCCGGTGGGGATTAGGGGATGTTGGGGTAACCGGCGATGAGGGTATAGCTAGAACAAACAAGTAGTACAGTCGGGGGGAGCTACTTCAAGAATAGAATCCCCTGTGATGTGCCCTGACCTGACCAGCACTTTACTACTAAGTGCTTGGGCCGATTAGAGAACCTCCAATGGGGGGAAATAGTGTCGAAGGCTACCCAAGTAGTGCAGAGGCAGGTAATCTCCTCTACCTGTGCCTCTGATAGGGAGTATGTAAGAGCACAGAGGGCTGTACCTGACCAACCTACCCTTCAAGGCAATATAGTGGGAGAGAGGAGATAAAATTAAGTGCAACAATAGGAAGGAAAGAGAGAAAGAAGAAAAGAAAAAAAAAAAAATTGGGAGGGGAGGGGGGGATAAGTGGAGAAAAAAAAAAAACACAAAAGGGGATGAAGCAGAAGGATTAAGTATTAGAATAATCATAAGTGTTTGGGGCTGCTACATGCCAGATAGGCAAGTGTTCGATTTAACTGCAGGAAAATGAAACCTGAGAGAGTCAAGTTTTCGGAGGAGATGTAGAATCACAAGGGGAGTGGGCTCCAGCCAGTGGGGGAGGTCTCCGACGACGCCCCTGAGCCTTTTGCCACAGTACCGGCGGTGCGGGTGGCGGTAGTTCTAGATCCCAGTCCTGTATCTCCGGCATCGGAACATCCAGTGACGAGCAAAAATGCGGCAGATCTTCGTATACTTTTAGCACCGACGAGCGACCATCTCTGGAGGCCAGCAACATGAAAGGAAAGCCCCACTTGTATTTAATCCCTTTCTTCTGTAACTCAGCAAGTAGGGGTTTTAGGCATCTTCGCTTTTGCAGAGTGAACCAAGACAAGTCCTGGAACAATTGAACTTGGGCTCCTTGATATTGAAGGGGACCTTTGGTTCTAGCGCATGACATAATCCTCTCTTTTAGCTCGTAATCATGCAGGCAACATATCACATCTCTTGGGAAATTTGCGGTGCTTTTCGGTCGTAAGGCCCTGTGAGCCCTTTCGAACTTAATGCTGTGAGATGGGGGCTCTTCCAGTAGGGAGTTGAAGATCTCAGTGAGAGTGTTTCTCAAATTTTCAGAATCTTTAGTCTCTGGGAGACCCCGGAGTCTGAGGTTATTACGCCTCCCTCTGTTATCCAGATCTTCTAGGTGTCTCGCCATATCACGTAAGACATAGGTTTGAGAGGTGGTGTGCTTGCAGAGATCAGAAACAAACTCCCTGGTTTCATCATGCGCTGTTTCTAGGTTATCAACTCTTGTTGCTATACTTTTGAGATCCGCTTTCATTTCTGCTATTTCTGAACGGAATGTCTCTTTTAGCTCTAACACCAAGGCCTTGAAATCATTCTTGGTAGTCAAATGATCAGTGTAGGATTTCCAGTCCTGCATTGGTATAGATGAAGGCATTTCCCGCTCCTGCGGATCAAGCAATGATTCAGAAGAGGAGCGC
Source organism: Phyllomedusa bahiana (assembly GCA_025379985.1). NCBI lineage: Eukaryota > Metazoa > Chordata > Amphibia > Anura > Hylidae > Phyllomedusa > Phyllomedusa bahiana. Next base: position 118,588 of record JAODAL010004681.1, on the reverse strand, counting down.
CAACCACTATCAGCTGGCTGCCGTGGCTGGGACTGATTAGAGAGTTCCGACATTACCGCCGCTGGAGCGGACCAATTACGGCCTTTATAGCCAGAGGTGTTCCCAGATTTTTTAGAAGCCCCTGGAGTCCGTTGTGCCTTGGGTGGTCTGGATGGCATTAGTCCAGAGAGAGAGCTGGAGAGCTCAGTGGGTGTATCAGGACTCAGAAAGCTGCTGCTACTGTGCGGATTTGGACTAGGTAAAGGCTGCTGAGAAGACACACTTTGCGAGTTGACTGTGTCTGGTTTAAGCAAATCTGCTACAGGGGAAGTGACCAGTGTTGTCACTGACCCTCGGCTCTGAGGAGGATCTTCAAGTGCGCCGCAAGGCCTTTCAGAGCGTGTTCTGCAAGAATAGAGAGTGTTCTCCAAGCTGAACGCCCCCTTATCGTGCACTGTGGCAGCTTTAGTATGCTTAGAACGGCCCCAAAGCGAGACTATACTGTGTTTTTCTATTGTTAAAGATCCTGGGCGCCTTTTCAACTTGCGCGGCCCCGTTCCGTTCGTCTTAGCCAGCTTAGCCTTGAAGCAGTAATAGGCCTAAGATGGCTGCCGACCCCGCGTGAATAGGGGAAGAGGCGAGGAGCAATGGCGCCCTGATCCCTGGGTCTCGTAGCAACGCCGCCTATGAGACCCCGTCTGCCTTCTTGTAACTGTACAGGCCCCTTCTTTGCCCGCAGGCTACTCACAGTTCTCAGGCACTCAGCCTGAGATCCACACTGTCCCTTTGCTGCTGTGTCATCCGTGAGACAGGGAAGCGCTATGTCGCGCGGCTGTGCTGCGAGGGAGTCCCCCGGCTGTCCGACACCGGCCAGGTATCGCAGATCCGTCTCCCTTAGGTTACTAGCTCCGGTCTCTCCTCTGCTTGCACTGGCGTCTCCTTACACGCTGCCTCTCCCCTTTCCTCGTCCCCGTATGGCCGATCCCGCCACTGCGTTCGCGTTCCCGCCAGAAAAACTTTCCCGGGAAACCCGTCACAGCCTGGCCCGGTCCCCCGGTAAGGTAAAAAAGGTATCCGCGTCTCTCCTCAGTATCTGCCACGTATCTGCGGATTCAGGTCTCCAGCTTCAGGTTTTCTTTTAGTTTAGCCCCCAAACTATGGCAGGTGGTCTGCAGAGCTCCACTAAGCTGCGGCCATCTTGTGCAGCGTCCGGACACGCCCCCCCCCCCCGGCACTTTTTAATCTGTGGGTCAGACAGGTTTAATGGTCATTCTGGGGTACAGGACAGATATAGTCAATGTCCAGTTCAACTAAAATGGTGGTTGAAAGACTCCTATTTCCGGCACTTTTTAATCTGTGGGTCAGACAGGTTTAATGGTCATTCTGGGGTACAGGACAGATATAGTCAATGTCCAGTTCAACTAAAATGGTGGTTGAAAGACTCCTATTTCCGGCACTTTTTAAATCTGGGGGTCATGCAGGTTTGGGGCTCATGCTGTGGCCCAGGACAGGTATAGTCAATGTCCAGTGAAACTAAAATGGTGGTTGAAAGACTCCTATTTCCGGCACTTTTTAATCTGGGGGTCAGACAGGTTTAATGGTCATTCTGCGGTACAGGACAGATATAGTCAATGTCCAGTTCAACTAAAATGGTGGTTCAAAGACTCCTTTTCCCAGCACTTTTTAATCTGTGGGTCAGACAGGTTTAATGGTCATACTGCGGTACAGGACAGATATAGTTAATGTCCAGTTCAACTAAAATGGTGGTTAAAAGACTCCTATTTCCGGCACTTTTTAAATCTGGGAGTCATGCAGGTTTGGGGCTCATGCTGTGGCCCAGGACAGGTATAGTCAATGTCCAGTGAAACTAAAATGGTGGTTGAAAGACTCATTTTTTTCCCAGCACTTTTTAATCTGGGGTCATGCAGGTTTGGGGCTCATGCTGTGGCCCAGGACAGGTATAGTCAATGTCCACTGAAACTAAAATGGTGGTTCAAAGACTCCTTTTTCCGGCACTTTTTAATCTGGGGGTCAGACAGGTTTAATGGTCATACTGCGGTACAGGACAGATATAGTTAATGTCCAGTTCAACTAAAATGGTGGTTAAAAGACTCCTATTTCCGGCACTTTTTAAATCTGGGGTCATGCAGGTTTGGGGCTCATGCTGCGTTCAGGACAGGTATAGTCAATGTCCAGTTCAACTAAAATGGTGGTTAAAAAAGACCCCTATTTCCCGGGCACTTTTAAAATCTGGGGGTCTCAGGTTTGGGGCTCATGCTGCGTTCCAGGACAGGGATATTCAATGTCCAGTTCAAGTAACATGATGGTTAAAATCATACTGCCTTCTGGCACCTTTTAATTTGTGAGTGATGCAGGTTTAAGGGTCAGGCTGTGGTACAAGACAGGGATAGTGAATGGTCTGTGACTTTTTTTCTGTGGCTTTTATAACCTAAGTGTGTTGCCTAAAATGTAGCACGTATCCATTTGACTGTTGTGGATGTTAATTCCAGCTTCTCCAGCCCTGTTTGGGTGTAAGAATGAAGGTGTTGTTCCTCTCCCATAGACTTTAATGGTCATCGGCGATAATCTATTATCGACTATTGGAAATCGTCTTGATAATTGTCGATATCGACTTTCGACCCGATGACGATAGTCAACGTAATCGCTCATCACTACTCTCCATGAGAGCTATGATTACCTGTCATTTTGCCCCACACCTATTATGATGCAGGAGAAAGAAGCGACATGTCAGTTCTTACCAGCGCTTACATGACAGGGAAAGTGATAGTCTATGGGAGTTGACACACAACGTTTTAGAAATACACGCTGGCTAGCGCTTACTTTTAAATCAGTCGATGTATCGTGCTGCACACAATACACACCGCTATGTGCCACAAAGACGACATCTGAACATACCGTAATATGAGGTTGCTACAAATCATATTCACCAGAAACTTTCTATTAACCCTTTACTGCCACAGCCAGTTTTGGCTTTCCTGTCAGAGCCCCATTTTAGAAATCTGACGTGTCAATTTATGTGAGAATAACTTCTTTTTTTTCAAATATGTATTTTATTGAGCATCACCAAAATAAATGTACCTTCTAGATTAACATACATTAAAATTCAAGTTTAATAAATTGAAGAACAGAATGACAGTACAATCAGTCAGAATTAAAGGGTCATATTTCCTACTTCAGCAATACTCATTTTTCCCCTTTTAATTTTTTCCCCTTGTAAACAAAACTTAATTAAACAAAACTAGCTAGAACACTTCCGGATCAAGGTATGCCCAGTACCTTAATAAGGGTTTATGGCTTTTCTCATTCCCTTCTCCACAAAGTTATAAATATTGCATCATAGAGTAAACCTTCTAATGTCCGCCAATACACAATAAGTTGGAACAGCTTTTTTTGTGTCCCATGTAGAACCATACCAACACTCCATAACCGTCCCCAATCCCTTGTGGTGATTAACCTCCCTGGTAAGAAATCAGCAGTCTACAGAACATTAAAGCATTTCTTCAAAGTGCCATAGTCGGTCTATAAACGAAACCTGAATCCAGAGGCAACTTAACTTTCTGAGCTCAACAAAAAGTTATTGATTATAAAGGATATTGGACAGCCTCCTACATGTCTCGGATCTGATGAACTCCCACGAACCAAGACAGGAAGCCATCATCAAGTGGCTAGACAGGGCAGGCGGCACGCGATCGCCCCAGATGTGGACCCAGAACCCTCCCAGGACTCATTCAGACCTCCTGAATCGGTGGATCACCCTTCAATAGCCTTCCCTGATGCCAGGATGTGAGGTCAAAGCAGTTTTTAATGGCCAGTTGAATCCGCCCCGGTAACAAAGCAATGTAACTTTCCCATATCTCAAAAAAGGCTTGTGTGCACGACTCTTTTCTTTGAGATGCCTCTACCCAATCCATTTGCATCACGTGAGTTAATTTCTCCAAAAATAAATAGAAGGGAGGGGGGGTGTCATGGATCCATGTGTGCAATATTGTTTTTATACCTGCCGCGAGACCATATGCAATAGTTTTCTACAGTCTGGTGTACACGGGGTCTCGTGTACATTTATATGCCCAAAAATGGCCCATAATGGATTATGTGGGACATCATTTGTGAGATTTGATGTTACAAATGTAATAATCTTGTTCCAGAATGTTTGCACTACTGGGCAGCTCCAGAGGCAGTGGAAAAGATCTGCACTTGGCGATTTGCAGCGAAAGCAGCAATTATCTGCAAATATGCCCATTCTATGACCTCTGATGGGGGTAATGTATGCTCTGTGGTACAGTTGGAGGGTCGTCTCCCAATATCTACTGGAGGGTAAAAATTTTCTACTATTTCTTAACGTTATGCCAAGCGTCTGAAGATCCAGGCTCGGGTCATCCTCCGCCCACTTCGTAATTGCCAGAGAGGTTTTTGAGAAATCAAGAGGAGTGTGCCCCACCCTGGAGAAATGTGAGGAAGACCTCTCGAAGAAGCACTACGCTAGAGATCCCTCCACAGTGTTAAGCACCACTCCTCCGGTGTGATCTTAGTGATCAACTGCGATACATAACTATGGGCACAAAGGTACAGGAAGAAGGTCACCCCAGCTTCTGGGAATTTGTTTTTCAGCTCCTCCAGAGATAGAATTGTTCGCGTCTTCATGTTAACCATGTGCACCGCCGAGACGATCCCCCCCTGCACCACCTATTGAACTCCCCATGAGGCTTACCCCCCTGGAAGTCCGGATTGGCCAAAAAACTGCACATCAAAGACGCTTGGGGACGTAACCGTTTACTATTTCTTAGGTGCTGCCACGCTTTCCCGGTCATAATGAGTAGTGGGTTAGAACGAATAGTCGACAGGATAGATTGACCGGGTTGATGTAAAAAAAATAGTGAGTGATATTCCCTCTAATAACCGTTGGTCTGCTCTTGAGTCAGCGAACACCGTGGTTCCCTGAATCCAGTCCGTCGAAATCCGCAAGAGCACCGCCACATTATATGCCCTAATATTGGGTAGATTAATACCTCCGTTCTCTTTGGAATGTTGCAAAATTGCTAAGGGGATTCGAGATCTACCCCCTTTCCACACAAAATTGCGGTATGATGCGTGGATTGCTCTCACCTCTTTTTGTCTAAGATATAATGGCAAAGAACTTAAAAGATAAAATAATTTTGGAAATTTCAATATTTTAAGTAAATTGCCCCTACCTATATACGATAAGGGTAGCTTCCACCAGTTTTGTAATTTGTGTTCTAAAGAATTAACATAGGCCATAATGTTATGTTTATACAGCAGAGACGGAGATCTGGTGATATTGACTCCCAGGTAGGGAATCCGGTCCATGCACCACCTAAAGGGATAGACGGCTGACCAGGCTGGTCGTGTTGGACCCTTTAACATCAAAGCCATGGTCTTCTTCTCATTAATATGGTAACCTGATAATTCTCCTACTTCTCGTATGATTTTCATGGTATGTGGCAGCGTCTCTCGTGGGTCGCGAAGAACCAAAAGTACATCATCTGCAAAAGCAGCCAAGCGCACCGCCTGTCTCTTCAATCACAAAGTCAAGAGGTGGCTGAAGACAGTATAACAAGGGATCTAGTGCCAAGTTAAAAAGGAGGGGCGACATCGGGCACCCCTGGCGCGAGCCCCTAAAGATATCTATTGGATCAGTCATTCTCCCATTTATTAGTAGGGCCGTATTTGTGCCTTCTTGGATATCATTTACAAATTCCCTGAACTTGGGTCCAAAATTTCTTTTCAGCAATGCGGCTTGTAAAAAAGACCAGGAGACTGTGTCAAATGCCTTTGTGGCATCGAGGCTGAGGAGCATCATCACATCCGCCCTGAGGTCTTGGGCCTGAACCGTTGCCGCTATTGCTTCTCGTATGTTTTTAACTGACTGCTTCCCCCGTACAAATCCTCTTTGCGAGGGATGCATAATGATTGGCAGAAATGTTTGAATCCTGGTTGCCATTATTTTCGTGAGAAATTTATCGTCGCTATTTAGCAAGCTAATCGGGCGGTAGTTACCTACTTCTAAGCGGTCTTTGTTAGGCTTGGGAAGTAAAATTGTCCTAAAGTCTAGAAATAAATCCAGTGATTCCTGCTTCTGATAAATTTTGTTATACAGGGAAGTTAATGTTGGCGATATTAAAGGGGATAACAGTTTATAAAATTCGTTACTAAACCCCTCGGGTCCCGGTGATTTGGCGGTCGAGGACGAGGCTATTGCCTCTCCTACCTCTCCCTCTGTAATTGGTTCTTCTAGCAGAGATTTTTGACTTTCCAACAACCCTGGAAGGGGAATTGAGGCTAAAAACTATTCGATTTTCTGTACGTCTGTTGGGGCAGCCCTAAATAAATCTTCATAATAATTGCTAAAAATGTTGACTATCTCTTCTGAATTTATGTGTGTCACTCTAGTTACTGGGTCCCGTATAGCTTTAACCAACCTATTAGAGTATTGTGGCCTGGTTAGGCGGGCCAGAAGACAACTGAATTTACTTGCCTGTCTAAAACATTTGTTTTGGGTAAGCTTAACAAGCCAACATGCCTGGCTTTGAAGAAATGAATCCAAGGTCTCTTTCGCCTAATTGTATTCATCCTTCCGACCCTGCGAGGGAGCTGCTGCAAATCTGCGTTGAGCAGACAGCAAAGTTTGGTGTAGCGAGTGGAATTTAGCGTGCGCTTCTTTTCGTCTCCGCGAGACATATTGGATTATATGTCCCCTAATCACCGCCTTTGCCGTCGCCCATAACAGCGGTGCATTCTCCACCTGCGCAAGATTGTCGTCCACAAAATTTGTCCACTGCATCTGAAGAAAGAATTTGAAATAGTCTGATTGAGCCAAGTAACTTGGGAACCTCCAAGTTTTAAGAGGTCGCTGAGTAGGCTTTTCGTGGAGTGCAAGCGTGACTGGCGCATGGTCTGAGATTGTTATGTCATGGGAGAAGGAACCATGTACCGATTCCCATAACGACAGAGACAAAAGAAAATACTCAATTCTTGAAAAACTATCATGTACTGAAGAATGAAACGTATATTCCCTTGAATTTGCGTTTAGCGTTCGCCACGGATCGCAGAGAGAAATGGTCTTCATCAGGTTCAACACATCTCTCGTGGCCCGAGTAACAGGTAAATGTTGATTGGATTTGTCTAATGTTGGGCATCACACTGTGTTGAAATCTTCCCCCATTATTACATTCGTATCTCCCCTTTGTGCCAAGAGTGCACTCAGTGTTACAAAGTCGTCTGGATGAGATTGATTTGGCGCCTAGACATGTACTAGGGTATAGGAAGTTCCCCCCATTGATACCCACAGGATTACGTACCGTCCCCTATCATCTTTAATTTCTTCTTCCACTATGGGGTTTAAGCCCTTGCAGAAAAGAATTGCTACCCCCCTAGCTTTAGATGAGAAATCCGCTGAAAAGCCCGAATCCAGCCAAGGTGCTTTTAAGCTGAAATCTTTTCCTCTTTTCCAGTAGGTCTCCTGGAGATATATTATATCCGGTTTGAATCTCTTTAAATGGGTAAGTACTTTCTTCCTTTTTATCGGGGTATTGAGTCCCGAAACGTACCAGGTGATTAAGGTAAAAGTATTTTGCAAAGAACCTGTGTCCTGCTCATGTCTGGTCTAAATGTGTCAGAAATATCTGCAATTTTTGGAGCCCCGCTGTCCCTGCATGCAGCAGGGGTAATCCAGAAATCAAAATGTCCCAGGCCCGTGGGGGAACGCGCACCGCCATACCCTCGCCTGCATTAGAAAATTTGAGCTCAGTTGTCACAAGAAACAAGATTAAACATTTTAACCCATAGAACCTACAAGTCCTAAGTTGTAAAACCAAACATCTGCACTGTATGTGCAGCGTAAGTTAAATCTCCACTCCACTGGGTACAGCAACTGAAATCTTATAGCCCTATCGTGTAGGTGCTTGCAGATTGGGGTGAATAGTTTCCTTTTTTGGGACACGCTGGCTGAGAAATCCTGGAACAACAAAATTCTCTGACCATTGATTTGTAGGCCATCCTTTCGTCTATACGCCCTCAGAATTTGTTCTTTTACTGCCCAGTTCAAAAATTTTGCTATAACAGGTCTTGGCCTTGTATTTCTCTCCCCTGCTGGTCTCTGGGGCCCTATTCTGTAGGTTCTCTTTATGGCACTCGAGTCTAAGGGTGTTTCTAGCCCCAAAGCTGTTGGGGTATCAGTGACTAGAAAAGTATGCAACTCCGTCCCTGACAACACCTCCGGGATTCCGACAAAGCGTAGGTTGTTACGCCTACTCCTGTTTTCTAAGTCCTCAATAAGCTCTCTGAGGAGGGCTTCTGCATCTCTGGATTGTCTTAGAGATTGTTCTAAGGTTGATGAGGACGTTTCGCATGAGGTCACCCTATTTTCTAGGTCTACTATCTTCTGTGCATTTGCATTAATAAGAGCCAGGGCGGAGTTGATTGATGTATGTAAAACTTCTAGCCTTTTGTCAAAGAGTGGCATCATGCACCATGTTACTTCCTGAGCCACAGATTACGCACTTAGGGGGGTCTGGACCTGTGCGGGAGCCCACTGAGCTGGTAGGCGACAGGCGAGGAGGAGTGATATCCTCTCTAGTTAGGAGTTCTGGGGACGAAGGATTCAGCTCGTCATCCCCCTCTCGGAGTTTTATCTCCCTTAGGCAGTTTGTTTATCCCCTTATTTGCCATTTTTTTTCCGAGGGGAAACCACGGTAGATTTGTTTGAGCCTGTGAGGGCCATTACCCTTAAAGATTATTTAAAAAAAACAAAAAAGATACAAAATATATATATATATATATATATATATATATATATATATATATATATAAATATATATATTCAATTACAACGTTCAATGTTGTCACTGTGACACTAGGCTACTAGCGTCTCAAGAGGGTTGTTACCCCCAAGATGCAGGAAAGAGAGAGAATAATGTCACTGCAACGCTGGACTATAATTGCTGTCATTTAAATATTCTATCAAGCACACAGATAAACCCAAGTCTCTGGAACAAACTCAAGCAATGTACTTCAAGAAGAGTGATAGCTCTAGAGATGTGATGTGACTAGAGGTCTCAGCATAGCGTCCCTGTGCTGAGGCAGGATGTTGTTTGGTTATTTAGTTTGTACCAAAAGAGCAGAGATGTATTTTGTGTTGTCCCGTCTTTGGGGAGTATTAGAAATAAGGCTGGAATGCGCTCTGGGATTCAAATACTCAGAAGTCTTAGTGTCTTAATAAGGACTGGTCATATGCAAACGAGGCTTGTTTTTTCATGTACAATTGACAAGCCAAGCCATTTTCTAGCCAGTTACTCCGACCTAGCCCCTCCTCCACTCTAGTGGTAAACAATATGTCCTCTCTTCCTGCCACAAGGAGTTGAAGAGGCGGGGGGGGTGGGTGGCGTGGATGAACTCCCGACAAGTGGCTCTTTGCGTTGATAAGTGACAGCAAAATACAGGGTGTCCGTCTGAAGTTAGACTCGTGTGAGAGATGCCACTCATATCTGTTTCAGATTAGTAGCCTCTGTTCACAGCAGAAGAGTACAGCCTGCAGAAGGTGATGTGAAGACTCAAAATGGCGAGGGTTCCCGCTCTTTTCACAGTCAGCGGGAACAAGGCAGGAGGTTGGGGGGGGGGGGGTAACTCCACAGCCAGTCCGGGCCCCAGCAATCAGCCCAACAGTGTAGATCACAGGCTACTCAATGTCTCTCCTCACACAATAAGTGCGATTTGTTAGCCAGGCAGGATCAATGTGCATACATGGGCTCTGGGACTTAATGTCTGCACATGAGAAGAAGAGGGGGGGTATGATGGCTGACCCTCCCGCTCTCCAGCCAGTCAAAAGCGAGGGCTGCGTGAGTGTGTCCCTTAACAGCCTCCTCCCGGGGTCTCCTGTGTCCCTCCGATCCCGCCCAGCCCCCGACACCTCACGGGCTCAATGCTGGACACTTCGCTCTGAGATCCATGTAGGTACAGCAGCGGGTCTCCATCCTCGGCGGACCAGCAGCCTCTCCGGGTCACTGCCGCCTCCTCTCCGTCGGCGGCAAGGCTTTCTGATCGCTGCTCCTCGATCCCTCCGGACGAGCTGTAATCAGACCTCGCTGACAGCGAACCAGACCCCTCGCCTGCTTTGGCCTGCGCTTGCGAGCTCACTCCCGGCACCCGATATTCGCCACGTTATGCAACCTCGACAAATGGAGTTTCTGCGAACTCCTTGGCTCCCGGGGTAAAAATATGAGGTTCCCTCACTGTTCTGTCCAGCTGCCCCAACCCCAAGAGAGGTGGGAGGGGGGGAAAAAAGCTCTTTTCAGAGCCCGTTTGGGGCTTAGTGTGAGGAGCCCATGTAAAAGGTAGCCGCGCTCCGTAGCTCCACCCCCGGAAATCCCCGAGAATAACTTTTTGACACTTTTACCTATCCATGTGATTCAGAAATTTTCTTGTGACACATTGTGTTTTAAGTTAGTAAGAAATTTTGGTCCAAAAATTCCTTGTTTATTTGTTAAAAATATCAAAGTATTGTGAAAAATTTACCATTTTCAAACTTAAAATATTTCTACGTGTAAGACAGATAGTTATTCCACTCAAAATAGCTTATAACTAGCATCTACCACATGTCTACTGTAGGTTGGCTTCATTTTTTTAATTTTTTTTATGACATTAGGGGGCTTAGAAATTTAGTAGTAATTTTTAAATTTTCAAGAAAATGTGCAATATACACTTTTTTTAGGGACTAGTCCAATTCTGACGTGGCTTTGATTGGCCTGTATGTTAGGTATCCCCATAAATGTCTTCATCTAAGAAACTGGACCCCTTAAACTATTCAAAACAGCATTTAGGAAGTTTATTAACCCATGTGGAGGTGAAATTTCAAAATTTCACTTTTTTGCAGATCTTCAATTTTTATCCATTATTCACAAGAACACGGTAGATGTGATCAGGGAAATGCAACGTCATTTTGATTCCCCAGATTCTGCCATTTTCAGAGATATCTCATATGTGGTCCTAGTGCACTATTTGGCTCAACCACAAGCCTCAGAGTAGGAGGAGCACCTACCGGACTCTGGGGTCTTTATGGTTTTATTTAGGTGCCATTTCAGGTTTGCGGACACCCTAAGGTACTAAAACTTAATAACCACCCCTAAAAAGACCCCATATTGGAAACTACACCCCTAAAGAATATATCCAGGGGTGCAGTGAGTATATCGGCCCCACAGGTGATTCACAAACTTTTTTAGCGTTAGGCTGTGAAAATGAAGACTTTTTTTTCCCAACAATCTGCAATTTTAGCTGAAAATTTAATTTTTACAAAGAATCCTGGACAAAAAAGCGCCCCAAATTTTGTTACACAATTTCTTCCTTGTTCGGCAAGAACCTATATATGAGTGTAAGCTGCTGTTTGGGCGCATGGCATGACGTACAATGGAGGGAGTGTTATTTGGCTTTTGGAACACAGATTTTGGTGGGTGCCATGTCACATTTGCAAAGCCCCCAAAGTACCAGAACAGGTGAAACCTTCCATAAGTCACCTCATTTTGGATTCAACACCCCTCATGGATCTTATCTAGGGGGGCATTGTGCATTTTGGGCACACAAATGTTCGATAGTTTTTTTTTTTAATAGCATTGGGCCATCAAAATGGGGGGAGGGAGGGGGAACGCAGTTCCGTCGTTTTTTGGGTTTCAATTTTACAGCGTTCCCCGTGCGGGATAACTGACATGATAACTTTACTATGGGGGTCAGTACAATTACAATGATATAAATTTTATACAGTTTGTTTTATTACTTTTACACAATAGAAATATGTCTATAAAAAATTGTGTTTTTCTGTTGTCCAATACTGACAGCCATGATTTTTTTTTATTTTTCTGTATACGGAGCGGACTATTGGCTTGTTTTTTGCAGGATGAGTTGACGTTTTTATTGGTACCATTATGAGGTGCATATGACGCTTTGATCACTTTCTATTAAGGTTTTTGTGAAGCATTTTGAACAAAATAGAGCAATCCTGGTAGTGTTTTTGATTTTTTACAGCGGTCATCATGTGGTATAAATCCTCGCTTTACTCAGCAGGTCGATACAGCAATACCCAATTTGTATATTGTTATGTTTTACTGCTTTTACACTATAAAACCCTTTTATTCAAAAAGGAAAACACATTTTTGCATCGCCATAGTCTGAGAGCCATAACTTTTTTATTTTTCTGAGTACGGAGATGTGTAGGGGCTTGTTGGTGCAGGATGAGTTGACATTTTTATTGGTGTCTTCAGGAGGTATCCATACGTCCATTTGCAGGAACGCACCTCCCGCTAGGATGTATGGGTTCGTCCAATGTCGGGAATGGGTTAATGGACAAATGTACTACCAGCTTAGGGACACAGCAGTGGGTAAATCATTTGCATCAACTTATGCTATTTTGCTCCTGGGCAGGTGGGATGAAACAGTAATGTTTGTAAATAAGACACAAGATTTAAATCAAAAAGCCAAAACTGTGGTTGAGATACATAGCCCATGTATTTGTCTTATGGCCAGAACCTATTCTGAGGAAGAGTATTGTATTTCCATACTTAATAATAGAATAGGCCTAAAATTTACTTTTGAATGGGATATACAACTTAACTGCAATATTATTTAAAAATGAGTCGGGATGTTGGTGACAACTGTGTATTAAAAACCCACCTCTACAAACAGCTTCCCGGGAAGGGAGAGCTGTCCTTTGGACCCCCTAAAAAGGACAATCTCTAAAGGTCACCAGCTATGTTTCAGGAGGAACTGTTCCACTACCAAAAAGTTTAAACAGGAAGCTCTAGAGCTGGAGAGAAGATTTCAATAGAGCACATCACCCAAAAAAATATTAAAGAGAGCCTCTAAATTTGCCTTGCCACAGAAAAGGGAGAAAGTGTTAACGGTGAGGTCGACAAACCTAATTCAACCTAATAAGATACTTTGTTAGCACTTACAATACAGCACAAAAATAAATTCTTTCAATTTTGAATAGACATTAAAAAATGCTCAGTATGGATAAGGACTTGAAGGATGCAGGTACAGAATTAGAAGTATTGGTGATGAGTCGCCCATAGCCAACTAGCCAAACTGTGATGAAAGGAAGACTGGTTAAGTACATAAATAAAGAGTTGTTCCAAATACGGATATTGTAAGGCTTGTAAATGGGGTTTTCCTTCCATCTTCTTCTTCAGTCATGGGAGCAAGTTACAGAATTTGTGACTTTGTGAACTGTAGCTGCTTCTCCCTACCCCACTTACTACTTAGGAAAAGACTGAGGGAATTACTCAAAGCACAACCTCACTGGCCAGACACATGAAGTTCTATTACTTTCTATTAGAAGTGCTCTAATGCCATCTAATCACAGTATGTAGAAATCATAGTACTAATGATGTACTAGAAAGCAGGCGTAGGCAGTCTTGTGAGCACACAGGAGAGGAGAGTAAGCGCACGGCTTGTCCCTGAATGCTACAAGGCCCGATGTGAATGATTGGCTTGCTGATAGGAAAAGCTATGCTGATTATGGCAGGTAATGGAGTACACAGGGTCCCAATTGAAAGGGAATCCTGGGCAATGCTTAATGTATATTCTGTATGTATGGTATATTTATGAGTGCACTATAAGTTTGTGTGATCTTACTTTTAACTGAAGTATTTGGTATGCAATGGAAATACGGAATGTTTAGTGAGATTTCAAGTGTTCACATCTATATTGTGAGCAATGTGACAATTGGGACTTGATATGTTATAACCTTAACAGAGTAGAAATTTTTTGCTGGCAACACCAGAACCATAGCTGTGTTGAGATCCGTAGTGGTTGCTCTCCTATGAGAAGTTAGCTGACTTTATTTTGGAACTGTGGATGAATGAACTCACTTCAATACCAATCAATACCCCATGGGATGGGTTTAAGAGCAGTAGAACATGTTCCGTCTACAAGAGTGGCCCATTTATACAGACTAAACCTGTTTAAGGGTATGTTCACACGGCCTCTTCGTGAGGGCGTATTTTGGCATGTAATTGCGCAGTAATATGCCCAAAGTATGCCCCGCAAATACGGTAATTCATAGCTCTCATTGAGAGCTATGATTACCTGATGTCTTTCTCAACACATATTATGATCTGGGAGAAAGACGTGACATCAATTCTTCCCTACGCTTACGTGTCGGGGAAAGTGAAAGTCTATGGGAGTGCGTTTTATAAGTACACGCCGGTTAGTGCGTACTTTTAAAACAGTCGACAAAGTGGTACACACAATACGAGCCAATATCTGCCGCAAAGACGCAATCTGAACCTACCCCAAACCATAATTTATTTCCAACATTACCTCCCTTGATGAATACTGCATAACGGTGGGGGGAAACTCATACGGATACTAGGGTGCAATGGGGATTTTTTTTTTAAGGACATATTTGTGTGTAGGTCCACCCTTTTCATAAGTGATTGCTCTACTTGTCCGGAAGAGTGACAATAGGTGTAAAACTAAGGGAATTTAATACCCCTCGGCCACTTTTCCAAGTGTCTATGTTTGAAACTAACAGCAATATTAACTAATGTTTCCATCAAGTAATGGAGGTGTTAAACTGCAATGACGATGATGGTCATAGTTCAAGGATTTGTATCACATATTTTACTTGTTTTTTAGAAGCGTTTGTTAAACTTAAGAATTAGCATCTCTATTATTCTTCTAGTGATTTACACTTCAATTAAAAATAGAATAAATATAGGGTAGGTGTTCCATAATTTAACTTCTGTTGTTCTTCCCTTATCCCTGAGGTGCCTTGTCAATTTCCTTAAATGTGAGGTTCTTGTCCTTATTCATTTTTGCTTTCTTCTACTTGAACAACATGGGCTCAAATTCCCCTGGCTATCTCTATGTGTCGCTGGATGTTGGGGACCTCAAACCGGATTTTACAGTGTTAATTCTCCTGGAGAAGTTCCTGCCTGGAGGTCCCATTTTTTTCCATCAGTGTCTGCAGCCCCAGGACCCTTGAGTAATTTTACTACACCTATCTCAACTTCCTATAGAGAGCCACTAGTAAAAACAGTTCCTGTCTTCACAGTTACCTCCAGCTACTATATGTTCTAAACAACTTTCTCTTAGAGCTGAAAAAGCTATGGCGTTTTTCAACTTTGATGAATTAATGGGAAAAATGATGAAGATAATGTGGTCTCAGTGTGACCTGTCTCTGCATAAGAACGGTGTTGTAAAACATCATCACCACCAACCTGGAAAAGTTCATTGGCGGCCAAGCCCTGTATGACAGCTGGGCACCATCTTGTCCTGTAAGGTAAGTGACTGTAAATTGTGACCTTTGGAGGATGGATGGTCACAATAACTTGTGATCAGGAATGCTATCCAGGTTACAGCCAACATCACAATAACACTGCATTACCTGCCACCACTGAAAGCACACAGTTGTGGTAAAGCATACATATTTTTTTTAATAGTATGCATTTTTGAGAATTGCTTACGTTACAGTAATGGCCCTTCCAACAGCACTTACTGTGATGAGAATACCGCGTTAATCGCTTCTCGACATTGGACTTACCCATACATCCTAGCAGGAAGTGTCTTCCCAGAAAGACATATGGGTACGTCCTGGACATGGAGTGGGCTGTCAAGCGGGGCCTGCACAAGCACAACATGTGACTAGCTGTACATTATGCCATGAGAAAGCGCCTGCGAGCGCAAAACGGTCGTTGGTGTTTAGTGCCGTCCATCCCGTCCTGTTTTATGCCGCTTTTGCAATAAAGTATCTACACTTTTGGAATTGGTGAGTGCCGCCTTTATATTCTTTGTCATGGAACTGTCTGACTGTCTCTTCTTGCTGGCTGAGCACCACATCAAAAGATTAAACTAGGAGTGGTGTCCACCTTGCAGTGAGGAAACTCATTAAAGGAGCGCTGCAGCAGGAGTCTGAAGTAACCCCTTGGTGCCCACTTCCACTCTCTGTGTGTATAGCATGGGACTAGCTGTAGATTACTGCTGGCCCCATTCTGCATCGCCTGCGGCCGACGTGAGCTCCGGCCGTGGGTGATTAAGCCCTTGGCTGCCGATGGCTTCACTGACCAGCCCAGAAGACTAACAAAGACTTCCGTGCTACCTGTGACGTCACTATGCTATGCCCTGCTCTGTGGGTATGGCCGGTCATAGTGATTGACATTTGCCATGGAGGGCAGTACAATGCTTTAACACTGTGCACTGTTCACCATTGTATAATTATTAAGCTGAAGATAACTGATAAATGGGTAAAATTTATTAAAGAAAAAAAAAAAAAAAGTACAAAAAAAGTGAAAAAAGTAATCCAAATAAAAAACACGTACACTGCCTTTTCCCCTGTACAAAATTAAATCAAACCAAAAACGATAATAGTATGTGCGTAATGACCTACCCTATAAATCGGTCACATAGTTTTTTTTTTATGCTGTTCACTGTGCAGGTTAAATAAACAGTCACAGAATTGCAATTTTCATTCATATCGCTGCACATAAAACGGCATAAAGTCAAAAATGACAAAGTGGTAACAAAAAAAAAGTAAGTTCATCCTGCAAAAACAAAGTCCTTACACAGCTCTGTGTACGGTAAAATAAAAAAAGTTATGGCCAGCAGAAGACAGATGCACAAATATTGTTTTACACGATAAAAACACTTAGGACGACATTTCAGAAAAAAAATGCTTCCACGGCAGTTTTAAGGCGCATTAAATGTATATTATGTGCCTGAATTAATAAACCCGCCAAAAATCTGGCGTGTGGTATATTTTGTATAGCATATTTAATGCACCTAATTTAGGCATATACCAAAAAAAAAAAAGGCATATAGCATATCATTGCTAACATATATGATTCGCCTACTTTCAAAAGTGTCATGCCTGGCATAAAATGCGCCTAGTTTTGGTGTACAACAGTTCATTTATATAGAGAATACAGCGTCAACAGTTTTTTGGTGCAAAATACACCCAAAAAATGGTGCAGCCTTAGTGGAACGTCGCCTTTATTTTTTAAAGAGCTTCAACATAAAAAAAAACTATAAACTGGGTATCGCCATAATCGTATTGATCCACAGAGTAAAACTAACTTGACATGTGTCACGGTGAGCGCTGTAAAAATAAAAAAAAACACTACTAGGATTGCAGTATATTACTCACCCTGCCTTCCAAAAGCTGATTTAAAAGCGATCAAAAAGCTTTGTCCCCCCAAAAAATGATACCAATAAAAATTTCAACTCATCCCACAAAAAAACAA
Source organism: Phyllomedusa bahiana (assembly GCA_025379985.1). Taxonomy (NCBI): domain Eukaryota; kingdom Metazoa; phylum Chordata; class Amphibia; order Anura; family Hylidae; genus Phyllomedusa; species Phyllomedusa bahiana. The sequence goes on along the minus strand of JAODAL010004681.1, from coordinate 101,345 downwards.
GCTGCTACACAGCTCCATACACAGAAAAATAAAAAAGTTATGGCTCTCCGACTATGGCGATGCAAAAACATGCTTTCCTTTTTGGATAAAAGTGTTTTTATTGTGTAAAAGCAGTAGAACATTAAAAAAAAATTACAAATTGGATATCACTATAACTGTATCAACCTGCTGAGTAAAGCTAGCATGGTGACTGCTGTAAAACAAAAAAAAAAAAAAAAAAGAAAAACTACCAGAATTGCTGTATTTTGTTCAAAACACCTCACAAAAACCTAAGAGATCAAAGCGTCATCATATCATATCATAATGGTACCAATAAAAAATGTCAACTCATCCCGCAAAAAACAAGCCCATAATCAGCTCCAGATAGAGAAAAATAAAAGGTAGGGCTATCTGACTAGGACGACATAAAATGCAATTTTTTACGAACACATTTCTATTGTGTATAAGTAATAAAACAAAAAACTATATAAAATTTATATTATTCTAATTGTAATGACCCGCATAGTAAAAGTTATGTCATTTATACCGCATGGCAAACATTGTAAAAATTAAGCCCAAAAAAATGCTGGAACTGAAGGGACCGTGTTTATTTTTGTCTGCTGAAATCAAGCTATATTTTTTCTTTGTGTGGCTTTCAAGCCAAATAAAGTAAACACTGTTATTTTGACTGCTGCTGGAGATATGGTTTGAGCTGGTCACTACAAATTATTTATCTAAACCTTACATAAAAAAAAAATAAAAAAATAGAAAGGTTCTTGCCCATAGTAATGTTATAATCTACAGGACAGGTGTTCTTGTCCATAACAGCTTACAGTCGAAATAAAGTAGGAAGAGTGACACAACAGGTACAAGGTGCTTACTCTGTGCAGGGAACCAGCATCTTGCTTCGTCATTGGGAATATAAGCTGCATAAACCCGTTAACCAGCCAGTATGAGCCGACACAAATATGAAATGCAGAGTGATATGAGTAGGTTAGCTGGTGGGAAGAGGGTGGAAGACATTTGGCACTAGGTCAGGTTTTGTATGTGACATAAACTTCACAATATGGTTGGATGTGAGCCACATAGTTATTAACAATGAACCAATCAAAAAATGATTGTTTAAACCTTTTATATTTCAGAATTTGTTTCCATTCGACGATCTGCAGTTTTCACTCTGGCCACTAGGCCACTTACACTTCCTGTTCTGTAGTGAATGCTTTTTGGAAGTCTCCACAATACCATCATAGACAGGATTACAAAGAAATAGGACATCAACGCATAGATAACACAGCTATTCACGATTCATAATAAGTGGTAGTCACAGCTCACCTCCTCCCCCTCCCTATACAGCAACTTCTTTCCAGGTTAAAGAGCATGCCTTGAAAACTCTCCTATAAAAGTCAATGAGCTCCTGGTCACTGGCTCCTATGCTCATGTAGCTGCAGTGGAGCATATTTGTAATGCTGTTACAAGATTGCTGCTCCCATCATCATGGATAATTATAGCTAATAATAAAAATATGTATTATCTGGATTTAATTAGTAAAATAAAAAATAAATCGGTGAAACATTCCCTTTACAAGACTGAATTCATTGAGAGTGGTGGTGGTGGTGGGGGCATCTGGTGTCTTAATTTTGCACTATAATAGAAATCAATTTGTAGGGTTTCCTTGAGGTAAACGCATGGGAACTCTAATTAATAGGTTATGGAATTGTGTTATGCAGTATTCTCTAAATCAAAGTGCCTCCAAAGAATTCATTTTATATTTTGTAATATCCCAATATTCAAATTATTTAGCTTTCATAAATTATGCTTTCAATTTAAGTAGTGTTAGTCAGAAATCATTTCTAATAAAAAATATACACGGAAAAATATCAACAAACTGAATAATACAAATTACATTACATTATAAGTTAAAAACACGAATGATGCCAAGTAAACGGGAACTCTCCAATGAGTTGAATGTCACCCAAAATACCAACACACCTATGAACAGATGTAATACTAAAAACAGCACAATGCTCAGTCAAGAGCTACAATTCTTCCTGAATGTCACAGAGTGCACTGGTAAGCCGCTTGATCTTCTCTTCCATGGATTTCTTACTGCTTGCAGTTTCTAGGAGGAGCTGGCGCATTTCTTCTTCTACTTGATAAACCTACAATTGTGAACAAGAAATGCTTGAGTTAAGAAAGAGTATGTTTATAGATCCTTCTTGCAAGGTTGCGACAGTCACTAGATGGCGGTAAGGAATTTTGTGTTTTAGTCAACAAAGCCTCTAAATCTAAACAATGCTTAAAAAGGGTTGTCTCACTACAAAGATTAGCTTACAGGGGTTGTCTCACTACAAGGATTGATTTTTATGTTAAAGATCTTGCAAAAACAAGCCACTTTGCAATATATGTCCATTAACAGTGTCCTACCTATTCTGAGATATCCGCTCTTGTATGAGCTGCATCAGCTCCTCAGGGCGCGATAGCTACAGACTTGTTTGATCTCTCCTGATAGGCTGCCAGCACTGGTTGCTATAGCTACAGACCTGACTTCTACTGCAGCCTAGTGGAAGCCAGTAAACACACCCCTGAATTTAAAGTGAAACCAAGAAAACAGGACTGAGGTAAGATGAATCAATGTAGTGAGACAACCCCTTTAAACATGTAGAGAACACTAAATGAAGACGTTTTCCAAATATATTGCTTTGTTCATTTTTTTTTGAGGAGCTACAAATGATTTTATCCCCTTCTGAGGGCTTTCAGGTTTCTTTAGCTACCAATCTGTTTGCTTGTTCTCCCCTGCTGTTTGTCTTATCTGATAGCAGGGGGCGATGTCATCACACAGGTAGCAGGGCAGAGCTGTGGGAACCTGAGAGCTTGTGTGTTATCTGATCTTTCAGACAAAAGACACTAATTACTACTGTTTACTTTAGCTCTGAAGCTTCTCTGGACCTCAGAGAAGGAGATTGTTTATCTAATTAGCAGAAGTCTGAATACACAGAGCTCATATGCTAATTACAGACAGCTTGACCAGGAAGTGACAGGATGCATGAATGAAATAATGCTGCTTTGCTCTATGAAGCAGTGAGATGAGACAACTCCTTTAATGTTAGCTCCTGCCACTTAAAAAAAGGGTAATGACTTGAATTGTTTTAGTGCAAATTTACTTTTAAAGTAATATGCAGTATTTCTGTACATAAAATGTACAGAGATTTTCTTTCCTTTTTTGCTTCCATGCGTCTCCTTAGTGATGCTCCTAATCTATGCTGCAGGCTCTGGACATTATCAGTCTCTTGCTTCCTCTGGCAACAGACCATATCATTTTACTTTCCTCACAGAAAGAGATTTGTTAGCTATCCTACCATACTGCTGCAGAGACTCTGCTCCAACAAGCAGGACAGAAAGCTTTTACTATTGGCTGCTCTCTAAGAAACAAAGGATCACTAAGTAGAGTGACCTTGAGTAGAGTGACTACGTATGTGTGCCCACAAGCAAATCAGCTGATTAGATTGATGTAGACATAGGTATATTTTATGAACACCCGGTGGCTTCATACTATGTAAGTAAATCATAATTCTTCACCGCATTTTTTTTGGTCAAGTCAGTAAAAAAACATTGTTCATGTTTAATGATCTATGTAATTAACCCCTTAGCGCCGCAGCCAGTTTTGACCTCCCTGACAGAATCCAATTTTTCACTTTATGTGGGAATAACTTTTTGTTAGTTTTACCTATGCATGTGATTCTCATGACACATTGTGCTTTAAGTCAGTAAGAAATTTTGGTCCATTCAATCCTTGTTTACTTGTGAAGAATATCAAAATGTCGTGAAAATTTGGAAAAATTTGCCATTTTCAAAGTTCAAAAATGTTTGCGTGCAAAACAAAAACTATTTTGCGTGGAATAACTAACTAGTATCTATCTTATATGTCTACTGTAGGTTGGAATCATTTGTTAAATGTCTATTTTTTTTACGAAATTGGGGGGCTTATAAATTTATTAGTAATTTTTTAAATTTTCAAGAAAATTTGCAACACTGATTTTTTTTTTTTTTAGAGACCAGTCCAGTTCTGAAGTGGCTTTGAGGGGTCTGTATGTTACATACTCCCATAAATGACTCAATCTAAGAAACTACACCCCTTACAGTATGCAAAATCAGCCTTTAGGAAGTTTATTATCCCGTTTCTCAAAAATGAAAGCAAAGTAGAGGTGAAATCTCAAAATGTCACTTTTCTTGAAGATCTTACATTTTTATCCATTATTCACTGGAACACGGTAGATGTGTCCAGGGAAATGCAACTCAATATCAATTCACTCAATTCTGCCCTTTTTCAGAGTTATCCCATATGTGGCCCTAATGCGCTATTTGGCTCTACCACAATCCTCAGAATAGGAGGAGCATGTCCTGGCCTTAAGAGTCACACCCTAGGATGCTAAAACTTAATAAAAACCCCATATTGGAAACTACACCCCTTAAGGAATATAAACCCCACAGGTGTTTCACAAATTTTTAAAATGAAAATATTTTTTTCCAACGATCTGCAATTTTAGCTGAAAAGGTTTCATTTGTACAAGGAAACCTGGAAGAAAGCACTTCAAAATTTGTTACGCAATTTCTACCAAGTTCGGCAATACCCTATATATGGATGTAAACTACTGTTTGGGCGCATGGGAGGGCGCGCTATTTGGCATTTGTAACGCAGATTTTGGTGGGTGCCATGTCGCATATGCAAAGCCCCCAAAGTACCAGAACAGGTAAAAGCTTCCAGAAGTTACACCATTTTGGATTCAACAACCCTCATGGATCTCATCTAGGGGTGTACCATGCATTTTGGGCACACAGGTGTTTCATAGTTTTTTAGCATTGGGCCATGAAAATAGGGGGAATAAAAGCGGAGTTCCGCCATTGTTTTTTAGGCTTCATTTTTAAAGCGTTCGCCATGCGGTATTAATGACGGGATAACTTTACTATGTGGGTCTGTACAATTACAATTTTTTATAGCCTTTTGTGTTTTATTTATTTTACACAATAGAAATGCGTTAATAAAAAAACTTTGTTTTTATGTTGCGATAGTCTGAGAGCCATAACTTGTTTAATTTTCTGTAGACGGAGCCGATTATGGGCTTGTTTTTTTGCTGGATGAGTTGATGTTTTTATAGGTATGATTATGGGGGGCATATGATGTCTTGATTGCTTTTTCTAGGTTTTTGTGATGTGTTTTGAACAAAATACAGCAATCCTGGTAGTGTTTATTTTTATAGCGGTCACCATGCGGTATAAATGACATGCTAGCTTTACTCAGCAGGTCAATACGATTACAGCGATACCCGATTTGTATCTATTTATTTTAATGTTTTACTGCTTTTACACAACAAAACACTTTTATTAAAAAAGGAAAACACGTTTTTGCATCGCCACAGTCCGAGAGCCATAGCATTGTTATTTTTATGTGTACAGCTCTGTGTATGGGCTTGTCGTCTGCGGGATGAGTAGACTTTTTATTGGTATCATTTTTGGGGCGACAAGACTTTTTGTTAAGTTGTTAATCCATTTTTTGAAAAGCAGGGTGAAGAAAATACTGCAATTCTAGTAAGGCCTTGTCCCCATGGCAAGGATTTTTGGACAGTTTTACAGACGGTTTTCAGTTTTGGAAACTGTCTGTAAACCATCTGTCAAACTTTAGTACGGACGTCTATGGAAAATCCATGCAGCAGTCCCCACTGCATGAATTTTCCGCCGGATGTTTTTTTAGATCACCGGTGGTCTGAAAAACATGTTAATTCTTCCGCCCGGTTTTCGGACTGAATATGAACATTTCTATGCGAAGGGGTAGGGCTTTTCTCCGCAAACAGAGGAGAAAAGCCGTCCCCTGCGGCCATGTGCACAGCCGCAAAACAGAGCAAATACTGGTCGGATAATCCGACCGGTATTTACTCTCTGCTGTGGGAACGGACCCTAATGGTTTTTTATTTTTAACAGTGCTCACCGTGCAGTATACATGACAAGTTAGTTTTACTCTGTTGGTTGATACAATTATGGCGATACCTAAATTATATACCCTGTTTCCCCGAAAATAAGACAGTGTCTTATATTAATTTTTGCTTCTAAAGATGAGCTAAGACTTATTTTTAGGGATGTCTCATTTTTCCATGAACAAGAATTCACATTTATTGTTGAACAAAAAATCAACCTGTATTAATATATTGTTGTGATTTCATCACAAACAGGAGCATAAGCAGCCAAACTCTGAACTGCATAAAAAAAGTCAATATGTCTTATGTTCGGGGGATGTCTTATTTTCAGGGAAACAGGGTAGTTTTTTTTTTATGCCAGCCCATACTTCCCACAGCGCTCTGGCTCAGCCCCACTCACTATTGTTTTCCTCAATGTGTAAGCATCGACAGGAAGTGACATGTCACTTCTTTTTCCAGCCATGCAGTATGTGCTATGATTTTACCATAATTGTGGGTCATACTTCGAGTGCATTGCAGCGCAATTACACCCTGAAGTACGGCCTGCAATTACCTTGTGTGAACATACCCCAAGCCATCCGGCAACCATTAAGTATCCTTGTCTTTTTTATTTGCCAGTCACTAACTCCACATTATTGTTATTTAGGGCCCTACATGTTCTGACCTATGTTTTTTGCATTTAAATATTGAAATATTTTTTTTTTAGTTACGTTGTTTGTAAGGTTGAAAAAGACATCCATCCAGTTCAGCCCATTATCCTTAAATGTAAGAAGACAAATACCCCATTCTTGTACTGGATCCAGTTCTGGGTATAAATAGATCACAGGAGAAATCTTTAAATTAACCTCTGATAAATGTATACATATTTATTAGGTCATCTTGAAGTCGTCTTTCCTCTAAACTAAATAACCCTAAACTTGCTGGTCTTTCTGGGTATTGTAGTCCACTCTGTCTTTTTATTATTTTTGTTGCCTGCCTTTCAAGCTGTTCAAACTCTACACGGTCTTTCTTGTGCTCTGGCGCTCAAAACTGTACACAGAAGGCATAAGCGATTGAGGAATTCATTTTCATCACTTGTTACCTATAGGACTCATGCAACAAACAGACAAGAGAACACAACACTTCAGCCATTCATTGTATGTTGTGTTGCACATCATTTGGGTAATAAACGTAGTTCTCTGCTTCTTTTCTGGTCCAAATGCAGGAGAAACCTGCTAAAATGGAGCAAAGAAATCTCAGTATCATCAGTGTTATGTGCAGAGAGCAAACAGTGTGTAGACAGAGCACTTTAAACACATATATTAGACCAGGGGCGCATAACATTTATTTGTCCAAGGGCAATATCTAGTTACATACATATAATGGCTTTTTATGGGACAAGTTGTATTATTTAATAGCAAAATTTTATGGTACATATATCTTATTTAACATTAGAAAAGAGGGAGTAGCAAAGAGGTGTTTGCTTCAATCTTGGCTTAAACCGTCTCTCCCCCACTTTCTCAAGTGGTGGGACAGTTGGGGCTTGTTCACACGGAGTTTTAACTCCGTGTTACATACACTTTCTAGACCCATCTCGGGGACCGACAGAACGGGCACAGAGACGGATCTAACAATTAGCAGTGAGATTATCACTGCGGGCTATGAGGAACATGCAGTGGCATTCACATGAAAGATCGCCGCTGCGTGTTCCCCAGCTCCGTCTTTGAAAGAATTGCATGTCAATTCTTTCAAAGACGGAGCCGACAGGCAGGAGGAAACACGCAGCGGCGATTTCTCATGTGAACGCCGCTGCGTGTTCCTCATAGCCCACAGTGATAATCTCACTGCTAATTGTTAGATCCGTCTCTGTGCCCGTTCTGTCGGTCCCCGAGACGGGTCTAAAAAGCGGATGTGAACACGGCGTTAAAATGCTGTGTGAACAACTCCTTGAAAGACTACCTCATCGCTGATCAATGGGAATCAGAAAGAAAAAAGGAGATCCGCATGCCGAGCTTCTTTAGGCGATGGCGCACGTTTATCGAATCTCTGACAGAGAGGTCAAAGGTCTGACACAATCGTTCCAATTTACAGCCTGGTAAGGCAGGGAGGGAATTAGTGGCACTCTGGGGTGCCCACAAGTCTGAGAGCATGTGGATTGGGTGAAGTAGTTTTTTTTTTTTTTCTTGGCTGCTCCTCTTTCCTATGCCAGGGCCGGCCTCGTCTACGACCCCGATATCAACTCCGTCCAACCCTGCTCCGCACCTTTCTATTCCACCTTACCTCTTTGGTGCTGCTGTCTTCTTTGATCTGTAGGGTGTGTCATGGTCATCCTAGTGCGGACCAGAACTACGACAACGGGGTAGATAAGGAGGTATTACATGATCTCGGACAAATATGATGTAATGTTGACGTAGGATCCTCCAAAATGGGTATTTAATCACTTTTCTAAATATATGGGATTACAAAAAGTGAAGCCTCTAAGAGTTACAGCTTTCTTTACATGCCCTTAGTTACTTAAAAGTTTGCATTAGACACGACCAGCTCCAGCTGACAGGAGCTGAGGAGCTGATCTGGTCGCGCTTGCGTTGTCTGCACTTCTTATCTGATGACAGGGAACATGAATGAGCTTCCAAGGGACTGTGGAGAAAGTGCAGTGTATGAGGCTTTAGGCTGTATAGACAATCCACTGGTTGTACTGTTATTATTTGAGTGAACATTGCAGACGCTCCCTTACTTCTCCCTCTGTACTCCTCGCTGCTCAGCCCCTTCCCTCTCCCCTCTGCAGCATTCATGATTTGTTTATATTTTCTCCTGAGCAAGATAAGAGGAAAGCAACTCACTTCGTGGCAAAACCCCTTTAACATTTGTCGTAATATCATTGTTCTTTCAAATCAATAGCTGTGAAGCTGTGTTTTGTTTATTGAAAATTTTTTGAAAAATTGAAAAAATATGTTATAAAATAAAAAAAAAAGAAAAGAGGGAGAAGGGAGAGATGATGCAGAAAAAACCAGCTGCATTATTTAATGTTTTTAGCAGCATTTACTATCTGGGTCAGTGACTGCACCCGGTCTTTGTTTTGGGCACTTAGATGCTTCTGTTAATTGTGACCATGCTGTTGGACGGGTTAAATGGTGAAGATCATTGTCATGGGACGCAGGTGTAAAATCAGATGAAATCTCTTGCCACCCTTGGGATTCAAATTTGTAACATCAGGCTCCATATTCAGCCAACAAAGGCATGCTAGCGATCTGCACGGATACTTAAAATATAACAAACATTGATATAGACCCTATAAAATATTTTTGCACAACAAAATTACACATAAAAAATTCCCCAACATGAACAAGAATCTACTCGAAAGAAAGCTGCAAGATCCTATACACCAATAGCAACAGTACACTAATTCTACATGCTAAATATGTAAAATTACCTTTGTCACAGCGTTGCTCCCTATGTGTTCCTCCTCGATGAAGCTAGAGTAGGTGCGGCTTTAGTAGATGTGCAGGTGCACAACAGATTACAGTTACCTTCACGTGTTGCTGATACCTATTCCTGACTCTCTTTCTCCTGGCTCCTACTGGGTTTCTCATATTATGTCCCCTCACTGCTAAGCCACTCAAATTTGTTCCTCGCCCCTCCATCTTCTGTGGTTTTATAGACACCACAGCTCACAAACCTATTTCTTCTAGTGATGGAATGGAGCATGCCCAACTAGCAAGATGGAGAGCTATAAACATATTTTGGGCCAGTAAGTGATGAGCTCTCCCTCACCAATGTCCCCATAACAGTCTCAGCTAGAAATAGCAGAGCCAATCACTGCTGTAGAACCAACCACAGCCAGGAAGAGTGAGCCTGAAGCTGGCTATAAACAGCAGGCTCTGTGAAACAGCATGATGAAAACACCAATAATACTTCTTTAAACACATACATATTCCTTGCAGATATTGTCATTGACAACTGGGCACCCAACCAAGCTTTTTCTACACTGCAGGCTTGCTGTTCACCTATGCAATACAGTCGGTGATGAGAGGGAGAGAATAATCCTTTGCATAGCCTCTGTCCTAGTGTTCAGCTCCAAGATAACATAACAGTGGTGGGTGGCACATATGGTGCATATATAATATTCATCTGTGACAGGCAGTGCTTGGGAAATTTGGTCAGCATTGGTCATCTTCCAGTTCCAATATTTGGTTGCAACTTTCAACAGCCGGATGGGCAGAACCATCTTAATCTGACCACTGAGCCAGTCCAAGTGATCATCACACAGTCAGTGATCATCTTGGTTTTGTCCAGTGAGCAAGGAGACATAACCAGCAGTAGTGAACGTCAAATGCACCCATGCATTAGACAGACAGAAGTGAAAGAATTTAAGAGGTTGTCTCATCTCAAAGTTTCATAGGATGCATGAATGAAATAATGCTGCTTTGCTCTGTCAATTCCTGGTCAAGCTGTCTGTAATTAGCATATGTGCTCTGTGTATTCAGACTTCTGCTAATTAGAGAAATCTCATGCTGTCAGGACCAGGGAAGCTTCTGAGTTAAAGTAAATAGTAGTAATTACTGTCTGTTGTCTGAAAGATCAGATAACAAAGAAGCTCTCGCTGTCTGGAGTTCTGTGCTGCCGCGACCTGTATGAGGACGTCACTCCCTGCTATCACATAGAACAAACAGCAGGGGAGAAGAAGTACACAGGTCAGTCACTTGGGAAACTAGAAAGCCCTCAGAAGGTGATGAGATCACTTATAGCTCCTCAACAAAAAAAATTAACAAAGCAATATATTTGGAAAACGTCTTCATTTAGTGTTCCTTACATGTTGAAAGCTAATCTTTGTAGTGAGACAACCCCTTTAAAACCCCAGATATGTTATGTGACCCAAGTATGAGAATTAGAGCATGACATCATGTCATTTTGCTTAAATACACATTACTTACATCATGTTCCCAGAAATCTAAAGTTTATAAACTTTAAAAGTTGAAAAATATAAAAACTTCCCTATTTCACACATATAAAACGTAATTGCCAAGATTGCATTTACACCCAAACAATTTACACTGCATTATTCAATCTGACTTCAAAGGCTTTACTTTGAACCTCTAGAAAGGTTTGCTCACAGCGGGAGAGCAGAGTTGCAATTAAGAATCGCAATGTAAAAAGATAATAATAGTTGGCTGCATAAAATATCCATAGTATATACTGCCAGGGCTCTCCAGTCCAGATTGTTCCACTCCTCATTTGCTTTTATGGGATCATGGAAGGAATAAAGTATAAACTGGTCAGAGAGCTAATAATACATTAATCTGTGGTAACGAAATAGTCATTAAACCCTGATCAGTTCTATCACTTAGAATATGCCTCTGCATAGGATTGCTAGCATTTTACTTTTTAAAGTAAAGCAATCTTAACCGCTTAAACCCCAGGCCAGAAAAGTACTTAAAGGGGTTGTCTCACTACAGGCTTTTGCATTCATCTTGTGCATTTTCACTAGTTTACAGCTTCAAATCTAGGGGTGGGTCTCACCTCCCAGTAGGCAGGTCTTCCCTCACTGAGCACAATGACATCATTACACCCCCTCCCTGCTCTCTCCCCAGTCCTCATTCTGTGTGAGCAGTGGAAGGGAGAGGATGTCACAGCTCTATAGACCTCCTGCAGTGGTCCGTTCTCATATCTCTCCCATCTGGCTGTTTCACAGAGCCGGCTCTTCACAGCCATTTCTGGTTCACACTTATTGTTCAGGCTGTGGGCTGTTCTACAGCAGTGTATGACATTTCAGCTCTGCTATTCATAACTGAGTTTATTAGAGGGGTTTTAACAGGAAGGCTGAAGGCTACAGAGCTCTTAAAGGGGTTTTGCCACCATGTAATGTTGACGTGGGAACCTCCAAAATGGGTATTTAATCACTTTTCTAAATATATGTGATTAAAAAAAAGTGAAAACTCTGAGAGCTACAGCATTTCTCAACCCCCCTTGGTTACCACAAAGCTTCCCCTAGTCACGATCCAGGAGCTGAAAGGCCGCGCTTGCGTGAATCACTTCTTATCTGATGACAGGCAGAATGAAGGGTCTTTTAAGGCACCGGGTAGCAATATGTTTTCTTTTGTATACAGAATACCTAGCTGTAGTGTTATTAGATCCCTGCTTTATCTGATGAAGAAGCTTTCAATCTGCTGTTTAGAATAGGTGTTCTCTTTTGTATACAGAATTCACAAGTTATAGTTTGATTATTTGAGTGAACATGTCACAGGATCCCCTTATGCAGCTCTGTGCTCTGGCTGTGTGTGTCTGTGTGCAGCTCTGTCTCTTGCTGAGTGATTTGTTTACATTACATTAGCTTCTTAGCAGATAAGGTTTCTCCTGACAGTGCAGTGTATGAGCCTGTGTCTTGCTGTATTGAATCCACTGTTGTACTTTTTATTAGTTCACTTAAGTTTTGAGACGCTCCCTTTGGATTCCTCACTCCCCCCTCCCCTCTCCCTCACTCCACTGCAGCTTCATGACAGCGTGATTTGTTGACATCTTGCTCTCATACTGAACGGAGGTCAGTACTTGGTCTGGTGGCAAATCCCCTTTAACGGTTATAGTTTATCAGTAAGAAAGATAAACAAGCTTCTGTGCTGCGGATATAACACAGCAGGGAGTGATACAATCCCAACCAGGGCTGCTAGAGCAGAGAGAGTAGCTGGTAACTAAAGAAGCATGTGTAAACGAGCAGGAGGTAAGAAATGCTCAAACTCTGAAATGAAGCCAAATTAAAACAGCAATGTATTTGGTAATAATCTTTATACCTTTGCCTACATTTTTTTTAAAATATCATCAATGTGAAGCGAATACCCTTTTCAGTGCACTGTGATGTGGCTACATTTTTATGGTCAGTTTTATGGGCACAATATCAAGACCACCTGCAACACATGACCCTATTATGATTCAAGTCCAGTTCAGCAAAACCACAGGAGGTCTGGGTATTGCAGCCATGAGACGGATGCTAAAATGCAAACACCCCTTTATAATTGTCCTACATCTGAAAGCAGCATACAGCTTCTGTAGAGTTTACTATCAAGGGTCTGATTGTTTTTTTTCCCCTACTGTAGATATTTTTATGGGAAGACTTATTCCGATGAATATACACTGCTCCGTCACTCTGTTCATGAAGATATCACATAATCCCTGGAACATGTCTTGGATTAATTGTACAAGCCAATAATTAACAAATTCTCTGCAACAAAGACCAGAACAGTTTTAGCTCTAAACTGTGTGGCAGTTTTTACCAACATATTCACATTGCTGAAAGCACCTGAGCTCAGCTACAAGCATACATAGAGTTCTCCTTACACTTTTAGAATGAGAAAGGAGGACAGGTACATATAGCATGATCTGATACCAGATTTTCTAATGCCACAATGCCCTCCTGTGAAAGAGCCTAGGTCATTGGAGGGTTTTTTTTTTTTTCCATTTATAAGGCCTCATTTCCAAGACTACCCTTTCTTTAGCTCTATTCAGTGGGATAAATGTCTTCTGGATAATTTATCTACCACAATTTCTATAAGTCTTCCACATTTGTCCAGTCTTCCCTTTGAATGTTACTATAGTATAAACAGAATCCTTGGCTCTTTTTATTGGCAAAAGAAACCACAAAGATCTATTCTAGGAACACTGCAGGTGCCCAAAGTCATGGTCGGTCATGCAGCTCCTAACATGAAGTTGTAGATTTCAGCTGCACAGCTAGTTTATGTTAATTTGTGGGTAAACACTAATTTAAAAGCATATTCCTGACATGTTGCAGGAAGAGGTGGCTGCGCATCTGTTCATTTTTATGAAAGTTCCTAGCACAGCTTGTTTAAAGTTGTCTCACTACAATGATTAGCTTTAACCCCTTCCTGACAGCCAGGCATAATTTTTTGGCTCTTCACTTTATTCCTTCCTGCATTCCAAGAGCCATAACTTTTTTCTAACATACGAGGTCTTCTTTTTTGCAGGACAAGCTGTACTTTCCAATGGTGCTACTGAAAGTGCCATAGGATATACTGGGAAACTAAAACAAAATTCTAAGTGGGATTGAATGTGGAAAAAAACATACTTGCTCCATGTTTGTGGGTGTTTTGTTATTAAGTCTTTCACTTTTCAGTATAAATTATAGGTCATCTGTATTCTCTCTGTGAAACCGCATAGTTCAGGGCACTCAGAACTACCAGAGTGATGAACTGAGAGAGCCACGCAAGTGCAACCACCTCTCCATTCCCTGTGGCCAGCACAGACCAGGCCAATAGGGCAAAAGTAACATGAAGGGAATACCCTTTTAAGCACTACATGACCAACCCATTTTTGTTTCTTGTTTTTTGTTTTTTTGTTTTTTTTTTTTGGTTTTTTTGTATTTGATATAGTAGTATGAGGGCTTGTTTTTAGGAGGGTAAGATGTACTTTTAAATGATACCCTTTACTGTACCATGTAATGTACACCAGATTGGAAACGGGTGCATGTTGAGTCTTGCGAACAATACACATTCGTTTGCCGCATTATACATCACAACTTGCTTACTTTTGCCGCATTTTAACCCCTTACCGCCGGAGCCAGTTTTGGCCTCTCTGACAGAGCCCCATTTTTTAAATCTGTCATGTGTCACTTATGTGAGAATAACTTTTTGACATTTTTAACCTATCCATGTGATTCAGAGATTGTTTTCCTCGGGACACATTGTGCTTTAAGTTAGTAAGATATTTTGGTACAAAAAATCTTGTTTATTTGTGAAAAATATCAAAGTATCTTTGGAAAAATTTGAAAAATTTACCAATTTCAAACTTCAAAAATTTCTGCATGTAAGACAGATAGTTTATTCACTCAAAAATAGTTTTAAAACTGCATCTACCATATGCCCTCTGTAGTTTGGCATCAATTTTTTTAATGTCTTTTTTTTTTTTTTTACGACATTAGGGGCTTAAAAATTTAGTAGTAATTTTCAAATTTTCAAGAAAATTTGCAATATACATTTTTTAGGGACCCTTCTATTTTTAAAAACGGGGACTTTGATTGACCTGTAAGTTAGATACCCCAAAATGACCTCATCTAAGAAACTACACCCCCTTAAAGTATTCAAAACCCGCTTTTAGAAGTTAATTAACCCATTAGGTGTTTCACAGGAATTTAAAAGCAAATGGAAGTGAAATTTAAAAATTTCACTCTTTTTGCAGATTTTAAAATTTTTATACATTATTCACAAGAATACGGTAAATGTATCAGGGAAATGCAACTTAATATTGATTCCCCAGATTCTGCTTTTTCAGAGATATCCCATATGTGGCCCTAGTGCATTATTTGCTCAACCACAACCCCCAGAATAGGAGGAGCACCTACTGACTCGGGGGTCTCATTTTCATTACGTTTTTTATTTAGGGGCCATTTCAGGTTTGCGGACACCCTAGGTGCTAAAACTTAATAAATGCCCCTAAAAATACCCCATATTGGAAACTACACCCCTTTAAGGAATATATACAGTGGTAAAGTGAGTATATCGAACCCCACAGTTGTTTCAAAAAAATTTTTAGCGTTAGGTTTGGAAAATAAAAATAAATTTTTTTTCCAATAATCTTGCAATTTAGTTTGAAAATGTTTAATTTTTACAAGGCATCCTGGTAAAAAAGCACCCAAAACTTTGTTACGCAATTTCTTCCAAGTTCGGCAATACCATACAAGTGGGTGTAAACTGCTGTTTTGGCGCATGACAGGGCGTATAAGGAGGGAGTGCTATTTTGCTTTTGGAGCGCAGATTTGTGGGGCCATGTCGCATTTACAAAGTCCCCAAATTTCCCCAGAACAGGTGAAACCTGTCAGAAGCCCCCCATTTTGGATTCAGCACGCCTCATAGATCTCATCTAGGGGTTTTATTGTGCATTTTGGGTGCACAGGTGTTACAAATTTTTATTTTTTTTGCATAGGGCTATAAAAATGGGGGGAAAACCAGTTCCACCATTGTTTTTTGGCTTCAATTTTACAGCGTTCGCCGTGCAGTATAAATGAATAGGATTCTTTACTATGGGGGTCGTACAATTGTAATGATATAGATTTTATATAGTTTTTTTTTATGTTTTTTTACTTTTACACAATAAAAATAGGTCTATAAAAAATTGGGATTTTTATGTTGTCCTGTTCTGATAGCCATAACATTTTCAGTTTTCTGTATACGGAGCTGATTATGGGCTTGTTTTTTGTGGATGAGTTGACGTTTTTATTAGTACCAATAGGGGGGCATATGCCGCTTTGATCACTTTTTATTAGGTTTTTGTGAGGCATTTTTAACAAAATACAACATTCCTGGTATGTTTTTTTATTTTTATTTTTACAGCGGTCACCATGCAGTATAGCTGACATGCTAGTATAACTCAGCAGGTCGATACATTAACAGCGATACCCAATTTGTTTTTTTAGTTTTTTCTGCTTTTACACAATAAAAACACTTTTATTCAAAAAGGAAAACACGTTTTTGCATCGCCATAGTCTGAGAGCCATAACTTTTTTATTTTTCTTGTACGGAGCTGTTTAGGGCTTGTTTTTTGCGGGATGATTGACCCTTTTATTTGTATAAATTTTTTTGGGGACAAGACTTTTTTATCAGTTTTAAATCCGTTTTTTTTGGGAAAGGGAGGGTAAAGAAAAAACTGCAATCCTAGTAGTGTTTTTTATTTTTTAACAGCGCTCACCGTGCATATCCATGACCAGTTACTTTACTCTCTGGGTCGATACGATTATGGCGATACCCTATTTATATAGTTTTTTTAAAATTTGGAAGCACTTTTAAAAAAAAAATTGTTTTTTATTGTGTCAAATAATATTTATGCATCGCTGTCTTCTGAGAGCCATAACTTTTTTATTTTTACGTATACAGAGACTGTAAGGACTTTTTTTTTTTTTCGTGATGAACTGACGTTTAATTGGTACAACTTTGGCATTTGAGTTTTTGATCGCTTTTTATTCCATTTTATGTTTCGAGGGTGTACAAAAATCGCAATCGTGACTGTTTCTTGTTTTTTTTACTGCGTTCACCGTACGGGGTTTAAATTAACGTAACAGATTTATAGGCAGGTCGTTACGCACGCGGCGATACCAAATATGGGTACTTTATTTATTTTTGATCATCTTTTTTGGGCGATTGGGCCCTTTGTAAAGGGGAAAAGGGCAGTTTACATGTTTTATTTTATCTTTCTGTGTTTGTGTTTTACTTTTTCACATTTTTTTACTTTTCCCCAGTGAGGATTTGTTAACAGCAAATCCTCACTGGGGAACACAATCATTAGAATTTCTGTTTGAAGAGGCGATCTGTGCACAGCGTTACTGCTGTGCAGAGGTCGCCATGGCAACTAGTGACACCATACCCACAATGCATTGTGGGCATGGGTGACGTCACCAACTACCCGATGCTTTCAGAAAGCATCCGGGGAGTCCGGTAGGAAGGGCGAGCGGCATCTCTGCCGCTGCCTCCCAATCGTAGGCAGAGGAGCTCACTCCTCCTGCCTGCGCCTTCATTATTCGGCCTGACAGGGTGCGGTAATGATGCGTTTTTCACCCGCGCGGGGCCACTCCGGCCGGGGTGATGGGGCATGAAGCCAGCGGTAATTTACCGCTGGTTCCATGTCGCATCGCGCGCAGCTCGCCCGCAAGCCCCGCGCGAAACGCCAGGCGTATGCATAAGTCCATTTGCGGGAAGTCACTTCCCGCTAGGGCGTATGCATACGCCCAATGTCGGGAAGGGGTTAGGTCACAAAAAGGTGAAAAAACCTTTCATACATGTCTTCCAATGTGTCACAAGAAAAACTCTGACTCACAAGGATAGGTAAAAGTATCAAAAAGTTATTCACACAAACTGACACGTCAGATTTAAAAAATGGGGCTTTGTCAGGGAGGTCAAAACTGGCTGCATCTTTAAAAGGGTTAAATAAACATTTTCACAATTCATTATTAAAAATGCTGTACCACTTTTGTTTTAGCTGCTAACTTAGTGATTCATAGTGCACAGCTCGTCTTCAGGGGATATGATCATTGACGAAGCTCCTCAGTCCTGGCCGCACATGCTCAGACATCACTTCTCCTCTCAGGCAGCTTTTGTCAGTCTCTTCCCTGATTAGTAATCACACCCACTCACTGCCGAGCGAATGTTCAACCCCAGGTGCCGTCATTCTACTCCTGTCCTCTGTACTCCTTATTAATTAGTTCAAACAGTGCAGATAAATAAAAATCAAAAATAAAGTTTGGTTCCTGCAGGGATTCGAAACTAAGACCCTTAACTCACAGCTTTGCATAAACAGACCTTTGTTTGACTAGCGTGAGCACACTGAGGAAAGGCATGGTGATGTCATGCCTGCTGGGTTATATGATATGCAGCTCAAACAAATCATACATGCCCCTTTTGACAAACCAGGCATGAAATGTCTTTATGGTAAAACCCCTTTAAAAACTTTTTTGATAGTAATTTTTAGTCCTCCTTAAAGGGGTTTTTCCACCATGTAAAGTCGACGTGGGATGCTTAGAAATCATAAGTTTGGCACTTTCCTAATTGCATGTAATTAAAAAAAGTGTAAGGTGTCACAGCTGCAACCTTCGTTACCTTATCATTGTGTACAGCTGTTTGTCATTGCAGCCGACCTGTTCTAAGCCTCCTGCCTGTCTGGCCGCGCTTCCACCCTCCTTCCTGCTCGCACAGAATCTTCACGGACTGTGCTTGGGGGATGTGCTGGCTGTTCTCCAGATTCTCCAGATTCCTAGCCATGCTCCCTTACTCCATGTCTACGCTTTTCTATGTTCTAGTTCCTTGCTCCGTTCCCTTACTCCTTGTCTTCTACGTTTCTCTACATTCTGGGTCTTTGTCCCGCTCCCTGCCTCCCTGCTTTTAGTTGTCTAGCTCTCAGATGCCGGCAGGAGCGCGCACGACTCGCAGCGCGATGACGTCACTAAGTGCCGTCTGGGGGCGTTTTTTTTAAACCACCCAGGCAGAGAACTCCCCTATCTCAAGACCCAGGGGACCAGCGGCAGAATGCGAGGTAGGGAACAGCCGTCTTGGCAAAACCCCTTTAAGGTGCCTGAACATATGATTGGTTCTACTACTTTCTATAGTACACAGATGGACAAAATTGTTGGTACCCTTCTGTTGAAGAAGGAAAATCCCACAATTGTCACTGTAATAGCTTGAAACTGACAAAAGTAATAATAAAAATAAATTTACTAAGAAATCAACTAATGAAAATCAGACATTACGTCGAATTTGTGGTTCAACCAAAAAAAAAAACCAAAAAAAACCCAATAAAGCTGTCCTGGTTAAAAATGATGGTACCGCTATAAAACAGTGAAAATAATTTGATCATAAGGAAATGTTAAACTAACTAGGATCATAAGTGTCTAAACTTGTAATCAGTCTACCTACTTAAATGGTGAAAATTAGTCACTGTGCTGTTTGATATCATGGTGTGTACCACTCTAAAGCTAAGAAGAGAGTTGTCTCAGCTGATAAGAAAGAATATTTTACAATATAGTAAAGCCTAGTACAATTGCTTGTTCTGAATATTCACATTTTAAACAAATCAGCTTAGCTCCTTGGCGTTCAAGAAAGCTTTAGTTACGTGGTCAGACACTTCACACTGACTAGGGAAAAATATACACTTACTTTTTCATTGGCTGCATCTATTTCCTTCTGCTTCTCCCTTGCCACTTTAACAAGCTCCGCCTGGTGAGCAGCCAGAATGGATTCCAATTGTCTCCGAAATGCATCATCCACAGAATGAAGCTTCTCCATCACTACCCTGTGCAAATAAAGTCAGTGGTGAACAGTGAATTGTGTGCAGGTAAACTCCAAGCTTCTTGGAAATGTTTGGCTAGTCAAGGAGGTGCAAGAATGCATTATTATCTTTGTATATTGTGAGCACTCAAGATTGATACAGAAAATGAAGGTGATAGAGTTACATACTTTAAATGGCTGAAAAAAATTACGTATGTCATCCAGATCAGCCTATTACTCTATAGTGTGAATGCAAACAAAGACAAAACCCACATGAGGGTTGTCCTCATTTTATGGAAAAATTCCTTCTTGACTCCAATATGACAATCGGAATAAATCTCTTGAGCATCAACCAATCAATAGCGAGCTTTTTGCAATTCTGCGGAAATACATGCTCCTCCTCCAGAAATAACCCTATCTAGATGTATGGAATAGATTTACAGTTGCAGAAATTTACAACAAACCTGGGTGTAAATAGAAAAAAACAAAACAAAGATCCAATTGTCTGATAACCATACAACTCCTGATATTATATTTCTGGCACTCTGCGTCGCCATTTTGTTGTAGACCTCTTTGCTGTAGGAATGATGTGTATACATGATAGACAGTTATTAAACATCAAACAAGGTTAGTAACCATTTAGATAAAAATGTGGGTTTCACTGCCTCTTTACAAAGTTTCTTTAAAGTGAAATAGCTACTTACTTATGGTTTTGAAGGCTTTTGTTTCTCTCTTCAATCAGCTTCTTTTCCTTGGCATCAAAATTCTCTTTCATCTGTCTGACTTGTGTTTCAAGCTGGCTTAATAATTCTGCTTTATCCTGCCACTTCTTATTCATTGCACTATGAATAGCAAGAGCAAATGCTTGAAATGAGCCCAGATTCGACATCAAACAGCACACGTTACATTTAGTAAAACCTCTGCTCTGGCGGCTGCCTAATCACCTGTAAGCTTTCTTCACATCTAGCAGTTCGGCCTCCTTTTCTTCCAGCTCAAGCTTGATTTCCTCCTTTCTCGTTGTCTGCTTTTCCAGCTTCTCTTTCAGCTCTTGCAATTGTGTCGTTCTTTCATCATTTTGCTCCGCTAATGTCTTCTCCATCTCCAGATTTTCTCCACGTAACTTTCTTATGCGTTCATCCCTTTCTTGCAATGCCTGAGAACATGAAGCAAGTACTGATTCATGTTAAACTTGAAAATTCGTGATTTTGCACTTACCGTAAAATCCTTTTCTCGTCTGATTCATTGGGGGACATAGCACCTTGGGTAAAGGCCCACGCCCTAGGAGGCTGAAACTAGGCAGAAACATGTTGGCTCCACCTCGATAGACTATATCTCTCCTACTGACACCAGGCTACTCAGTTGGTAGGCAAACTGTAGTGGAAAGGATAAACCATGGCCCGATTCCAAGGAGAAAACGCCAAAATGAGAATCAACTATATTGAAAAGAGGGGGTGGGAGAGGGAATCTGTGTCCCCCATTGAATCAGACGAGAAAAGTATTTTATGGTAAGTACAAAAATCCGTATTTCTCGTCAATATCATTGGGGACACAGCATCTTAGAATGTCCAAAAGCAGTCCCGTAGGGTGGGAAAAAAAATCAAAGAGAAAAATATACAGCAGTGTTAGTCAGTTAGCACGCCGCTTCCTTGAAATATATTACGGCCCAGGCTTGTGACAGCTAAGGCCAAGGTATGGATTTGGTAGAACTCAGTAAAGGTGTGAACTGAAGCCCAGGTCACAGTCTTGCAGACCTGTGAAGCGGACGCTTGATGCCGAACCGCCCAGGAGGCACCATCCGCTCGAGCCAAATGAGTGGTAATCCCAAGTGAAAGAGGTTCACCCCTGGACGGCAGACTTCTGAGATTGCAGACCGGATCCAGCTGGCAACGGTGGTCTTAGAGGTCGCCAGACCCCTATGCGGACTCTCTGGAATTAAAAAAAAAAAAAATAAGAGAATCAGAGCGTGTCTGAAAGATTCAGTTGCAATGAGGTAAATCTGGTGGCCATGACAACATCTAGACAATGAAAAGACTGCTTTCGAGGATGAGGGGCAAAAAGAGAGCAGAACTATGTCCTCATTGAGTTGGAACGAGGAAACCACCTTAGGGAGGAATGAAGGCACAGGACGACTTTGTCCTTATGAAGAACCAAAAAAAGGGATCTACAAGAAAGGGCAACCAGTTCAGACACTTGATGGCAACAAGGAAGTCCACCTTCCAATAAAGAAAATGAAGGGAAACTTCTGTTACGATCTAGGGGTCAGTTAGGGTCCGATATCGTGGACACCGGGTGGATGTGGTCCACTGGGCCACCGCGAGCGAAAATGGTATGGCAGACCACGCCAGGGAGCAGAGTCTAAAGGGCTCCTGTTCAGACACATGGATGTAATAGTCACAACGAAGGCCAAATTCCAAGAAAGCAAACAAAGGCAAACTTCCTGCAATGTTTCAAAAGGTGAAAACTGCATGGCTTTCAAAACAAGATTTAAATCCCATGGCTCGATCAGACTACAAATACGTGGGACGGAACGTGTGACCCCCTTCCACCTCCCCTCAAAAAAGTTTTGACCTGAGGACAGGAGGCCATGGTGTGCTGAAAAAAAGGATAGAGGGCATAAACCTGCCCTATCAAGGAGGAAAGACGGAGGCCTTGTTTGAGGCCTGAATGAAGAATGAAAGTACACTCTAAGTAGAACACCTCAAGGGGTGACAAAAATGACTCGGACCAGGCAAAAAAAAAAAAAAAGCCTTCATGGTACGATACAGGCAGACTGAGGTTTGCGTGCCCCAATCATGGTCCAGATGACCAAACCTGAAAAGCCACGAGATTCTAGAATTGCGTTTTCAACAGCCAAACCATCAAATGCAGCTGAGGTAAAGTGGGGTAGAACAGAAGACCTTGTGAAAGGAGGTCAGGGTGCAGAGGGAGAGGCTACAGAATATCTGCCAACAGGGCAATGAGATCCACATACCAAGCACTCGAGTGAGAAGGGGCAAGTGGGGGAAAGGTAGACCAGCGCAAACTGACTCAAAGGAAGAACTAGCACATCTACAACTAGAGCCAGAGGATCTCGGGATCTGGACATATAATTCGGTTGCTGATGGTTGAAACGGGATACGAACAGATCAACGTCTGCAGTGCCCCACTTCCAGCAATTAAGTTGAAATATCTCTGGCAGGAGAGACCACTCCCAGAGAACTACTGATGTCTGGCTAAGGTGACTGGCAATCCAGTACTCCACCCCTGGAATGAAGAATCGCTGACAGGGACAGAACAGAGAGTTCTGCCCCGATGCCTCCAGGAAAGCCAAAAAGCCTGCTACCAGAAATGGGGAGAGCAATAAGAGTATTTTTGGAGGCTGAATCAGCTGAACAAGACTAACCACAGAGAGCGCTGGACGGCCACTGCATTAGCATAAGCTCTACCAGCCACATAAGCCGAATCAAGAGAGGCCTCTCAAAGGAACTTTGCAGCATACATGAACCGAGACGCGAGTTTCAATAGCTCTTCTGTAGAAGCACCAGATGCTATAGCATCTGCTGCAGATGTTTGACTAGGGCAGTGCAGGCTTTGCTGACCCAAGAGGAAGTTACACAAACCTTCAATCCGCTTGTCAGTTTAATCTCACAGCGCCACCGCATCCGAGAGGGGAATGGTAGTGTTACTTGCAAGGTGGGAGACCAGAGCATGAACCGAGGGAAGCATGTCATGTGACCCCAGAGGGCTGTAAAGGGTGGGGCAAAATGAAAAAAAAAAACATACTGAAAATGGTGCCATCTGTGGAAAACGCAGTACCGCGGTGTTGTCGCCGCAGACCGTCAGAGATACAAAAATGTCCTTGCTGCCCCATGGAGAGGGAACAATGGCAGCAAATGATGGTGGAAAGAGAAAGAGTGCAGCACTGCAGCGGTACTGCGCCAGGCTGTTGTTGGGGAGCTGCAAGGAAAAAAAGAATTCCTGTAGGCTCCTGGAAAAAAGCGATACAGTCATAAAAAATTGCTTAAAATAACGCTTTGCATGTACATGCGGCGAATCATTAATAAAAAAAAAAAAAAACAAAAAAAAAAAAAAGAAAACCCCAAACAACCTCCAAAAAAGGGGTATGGGGAACTTACCTATCCGGCATCTACAGGAGTACGTGGAATCAACAGTTCAGTCCCAAGCACTTTACAGAGTGGGGTTACCGGAATCCAAAAGAAAATCGTGAAGGTGGTAAGTGGGGGCGGGTGTCCGATGCATAAGGAGAAAGAGACAGCAACTGTGTTTTGCGAATGCCCTCATGGGGGATCACTGTCACGGTGGCGACCACGTTGACTACCAACCTGACAGGTAAGGAAAAACTTTATCAGCTTCTGAAAGGGAAAATCAGTAAATAAAACTAAAATAAAACATGCAGCGTCTACCTCTTACGGACACTAGACTAAAACTGAATAGCCTGTCATCAGTAGAAGGGATGTAGTCCATCCAGGCGAAGTCAACATGTTTGGTTTCTGTCTAGTATCAGTCTCCTAGGGCAAGGACCTTTACCAAAGGTGCTGTGTCCCCTAATGATATTGACAAGAAATATAAAATTTTATTCTCCAAATGTGGTTGGTCAAGAAAAAAAAAAAAACCTGTACTAACCACTATAAACACTACAGTGGGGTAAGTTTGTGCAATGCTAAAAATAAAGGGAATAGTATTAAGCTGGGTTCACACTTCATTTTTCAGTACACTGCAGGTGTATCAGCTGGCCGCGGCTACTTCGCTGTATCTGTCGGGAACCTTTTTTCCCTGTACCATACCTGCAATGTACCGGACAACAAAGTGTAAACCCAGCCTTAGATTTGTATTTTTGTATCTATCACTGTTCCTTCATCTCCTAACTAGTCAAGTCAAAACACCAATAACTGCTTCCTGTACTAGTGACCCGATTCAAAAACCACCCTCCTTAGGTGAATAAGAGCTGTGCAAATCTATATGTAGCCCCAGATTTTTTTTTGGGGTCAATTAGCTCTTCTATTTTTTTTTCTAGTAGGTGGTGTAGGGGGCAGGAAGTAGTCAAGGGCAGGGCTTTATAATTTTGTCACCTAATACAGACTGATCGGTAGGGAGAGGCTCCTGTTGCATCCAGTTCAGTGCCGAAATCCACATGTACCATCCACTCAGATTCAGTGTGGACTTTAGATATGGATTTTCAATTGACATCGAATTGATGCTGAATTTAGAGGCAAATTTCAGCCCTAATACATAAGTGAGGATTCAGTGCTGAAATTCAGCACTGAATCTGCCTCAAGAATTGACATGTCACTTCTTTTTTTTTTTTCAGCGTTGGGGAAAATCAGCATCCTATGTACTGAAATTCCGATTTTCCAATGGAAACAATGGGATGTGGATTTCGGTCAGATTTGGACGCGGATTCTGATGCTTATTCAGTGCTGAATCCATGTGTGAACATACCCAACACAGAGGACTGTGAGATGAGGAGCAAAAATGGCTGCTCTAAGGGGGCACACCTGAATTCTTTAAATATTTATAATCTGACTGGAGCACCAGAGTAACAGTATGGCACCCTTTACCAGCTTTATCCATGTGCAATTGTAATGCTTGAAATCACTCTCCTCATGAATAGTAAGTGTGCGAGTAGTTGTTTATCAGTATGTTTGCCCTTGGGCAAACTCCCCAGTATGGCACTACGGCTCTTCTGCATGATGGTGTGAACTGGCTCTTGTCTTATGTGTAGTTATGTACAAGGCAATTGCTTCCCTCATGCATAGTAGGTGATTAAGCGATTAGTCATCAGTATTCTGCACCTGGGCAACATCTCCCATGTAGCACTGGGGCTTTTACCGCTTCCTACTGGGGGTGGATTATTGACCTGCATTTATAGCAATAAGTATCCTCCTTTTTCCTGTGATTTTAAGTAAATAATGTCCCATTTGTTGTGTTTTTTTTGTACATTGCTATCCGAAAAAACTGTCCATGGCAAAGAGTACAGGGCAAGTCTAGTCTGGTGCAATCCATACTAAAATACTGATTAACTCACTTATTTCATTTTCCGGATGGTTTCAGTTTGATCATCCACCATTTTCCTTTTGATTCTCAGCGAATCATTGTCTCGTTCGTTTTGATTTTTCAATGTCTCTATCTCAGTGTAAAGGACTTCAATTTTAGCTTAAAGTCGTCCTCTGTCTTGGGCCAATGCAACACCTAAAAAATAGATGAATATTTTCAAGTGACTGTTTCTTAAACTGGTTTTCTGGTTTCAGCAAATAAAGCACATTTATTGTATAGCAAAACTCTCTAAAACTTTTTGTATCAATTTTTCATCGTTTTCAAGATGTGTGCCTGCTATAATGCAATGGGAACCTTTATTGACAATCTGTCCGTGGTCATCCATCATGTGATGCCCTCTCACCTGTATAATAAGAAAGAAGAAGGGCAGCATTTCATAGGCAGTATTGTCTAGTGGATTGAGGTTATGAAATTTGTGCAAATGCACTTGCCTATGTTGGTTGTACAATGAGGCATAACTCTCTGATGAACTTTGTATCCAGGTTTTTCCTGAAGCTGCGGCCCGTCAATTAGCCCTGGTGATCCCTTCTTTATTCGGTAATACAGACTCTGTTTCACATACAACCCAAAGAAATGACCTAATGTTGGTGCTGTTTCACATACAGAAAAATTCAGTTCTCTCTTAATAACAGAGAGATCTTTTTATTGGTATTTTAATATTTAATGATTTTCAGTTCATCAGGTATAACACGAGATAAATTTCACAAACTATGTTAAGGACCTAAAATGTTATAAAGCATAATAGTCTGAATAGCAAAAAGTAACTAAAATGGAGTAGGAGCCATAGAGCTTAAAAAGCTAACCGATTTTTTCTTAATAATTTACACTTTTTAGGCCAAATGGACATCACAGATGAGGTCCACTGCTCAAATACCAACTTAATAGTTATCTATGTGTTACATGGTTGGCTATTAACTTCATTCGATACAAATATATGGCTGGATATGGCTTCTTCTAGTGATAAAGGTTTAACAATTAAAAAATAAACAATAATAACAATTGAGGTTAAACCTGGATTTGAAACACCTCCTCACCACCCCAACCCACTCTCAAACAGGGCTGTTTAAAAGGGTGTCTCCCCATGCAGTTTCACAGAGCCAAAATCAGCTTTAGATTCATGCATCCTCCCTGGCCCCGCTGTGGGTGGTTCTATAGCAGGAACTAGCTTATCAACTCCATATTCACAGCTCTTCTAATTGCCCTGTTTTTAATCAGAGCAGAATATGACTGGGACCTCCATTCCCTGAAAATATGAAGGCCTGAGTGGGCACTAACCGAGGTGAGATGCCAGTGTAGATCCCCATCTGAACTCTGATCTGAGGTCACCTTGTTATGGTTGATGGACTCTCAGTTTTGATCAAAAATGTATGCTAAGAATCTCAGAACTTCATGTATCCAAAAAGTAGCAGAAATGCATTTTATAATAGTTCCTTTAATCACTGACTGCTTCTTAGCGTTTGTAGATTGTTGCTGATATTTTCTTGTGTGCTTGCACTTCTAATTGCACTGACATGAGAGCAGGAGATCTTAGCTATGAGCTTTTTTTAATTAACATTGGAGTCTCTGCGCTATTTTGGAACCATATGGTTGTTGGCTTTTTAGTGGGTGAACTATCGGGATTTTACTTGGTTTTACTTATCTTCCCTTGCTCCCCTCCGCTTGGAATGACTAGGATATTGGAACCAGCCGCGAGCTCTGGCATATCGCCTAACGGAGAGTTGTGCCTCCTTCATTAGCACAACGGCACCATGTGAGCAGATACAGCAACATTTTCTTATTACCATTGATGTGCCACTGTAATACACGAGGGTGCGCTCCCGTATCGGCTTTTCTTTCTCCTGTTACCTTCATACAGATTATCTATGAGCTTTGAAGTGCTCTGCTCTAAAGAAAACAAAAAGTAATTTCTCTCCTTTGTTTGATATAGATAACAAACTCAGTTCTCTAGCTGCTGGCAGTCCTGGATTCTGACCTGTGGTGATGTCACGCCCCGGTTATTAGATAAGACAAAGAGCAGAGAGAGAGAAGGGGAAAGCAGGATGGAAACCGGTGTACACTCAGAGCTGATCAAATTTCTCTTACCTCCTCAACAAAGCAAAATAAACAAAAGCAATATATTTGGGAAATTTTTCATTTACCTTTCCCTACATGTTCAATGCTAATCTTTGTAATGAGACAACTTCTAAGTATTAGAAAAAGATTAGAAAAGTTCTGTCAAATTGAAGAAAAAAATTCAATGCTCATACCTTGATGACTTAGCTCCTGTCCCCAGATTTTCCTTTCAGCTTTTAATCCATCGATCAGGGACTCTTGGGCTGTGAGCTGTGAAACAAGTTTAGATTTCTCTTGCTTCAGTAGCTCGATCTGAACAGTTTTTCGTTTTTCTTCTTCCGCCACCATTTCTAGGTTGCGTATTTTACTCTATAGTAAAAGGAAGATTAGTGTTTACGCATGTGTAATGCATATAAAAGACCCAGACCAATTTTACAAATCCAAATATGATGTTACAGTCCAATTCATGAGCAATACATCTATTCCTGGTCAAGATGACAAATGGATTTGGCTAGATTTCTGTGCCATCCCTGTTGTTGTACAAGAGAAGTACAGTAGACTAATTAGGATGCTTTACGGTCCATTTTAACCAACTATCAGTTTAGGTAAGATTCATATGTTCTTAGAGGGTTTTGCCATCTCCTAAAATATTATGCCCCAGCACAATTACACAACTATATTCAGATCTCCTTATAAATGGACAGGGAGAACTTGTAAAACTCTAATATTTGTTGCAAGTCAATCCACAGAGTATTTCTGTAGCAGCAAAGTAGAAAATTTTAAGAAATCTCATCCAAATAATACCGAAACAAATCCAGCTTTTAAATTATACAGATATTGACTTGTGGTGCAGAGTTCAAATAGGTCAATTATGCTGCAGATACACCGTGGATATGTTGCAAATTGTCCCCTATGACTAATGGGTGTGGTGGAAATTTGGTTAAATTGAGAAGTCGTCCTGCACAAGCTACTCCATGTTAAACTGTATTGCTTTACTGTATTTATTTCATCTTTCAAAGAGTCTTACTCTATTTTTGATATAGACATATGGTTTTGCTGAGCTACTAGATAGGATGTAGAAACAGATTGCAGGACTGGCCAGGGTGGATACTTAGGTTTGTTTTACCAGAAAAAAAACAGACAAAAGAGGAATAGGTATATAACTTACATAATTAAAACCCAAATTCTCCTCTGTAGATAAAACTTTCACCAAATGTTTTAGACTTCAGCAGAAACTGCAAGTTGCAAGTGGGTGGACACGTATTGATTTTTTTTTTTTACAACATATTTTTTATTGGATTTTCATAAAATACATTGACGGTCAGAACATCCCAAATAATATTGTACATAAAAGAGAAAACACATTGTTCACACATGTTATAATAGATCATAGAAACATTTCTAAGAGAAGACAGGATATCTCTAATGAGCGCGAGTCCATTTGGTGGCAAACCGGCGATGTTCGGTAAAAGTTCCATTAATGAAGACCAGGTCCAGGTTGCTCATCGAATTTACCATCATGAGAGATCAACTGTCAGTTGAATGGTTGAAAGTGAATGGTGTTTTAGCCAAGAGACGTTTTACAAGAGAAGGCATCAAAAAAAACCAACATACATGACATAACATAATTCAACCGGCCTGGTTGAACAAACAAGCCAAACAACCCAGGCTAGGGTAAAACTTGCTAGTGGAGTCTTGCTCTGTCCATTATGTGCAGAGGGGGGGGGGTCTCCTTTATGAGACACCCATTGTATCAAGCAGAGCTAATGTCACGATATTTGAGCGCCGCCATTTATCTCGGGGGGGGGGAAGAGGGACGTTTGTGGGTGTGTCCCTGTGCACCTCAGGTAGCCTAAGGATCCCCAAATTATCTGCAAGGGCTTCCCTCAGGTACCCGCCCGTGTGGCAGAAAGTTTTTCCCTCAGCTGGGTTATCTCTGAGTGCGAGTAGTGGAAACAATAAAAGATTTCACTTCCTGAAAAAACTTTTAGTTCGAAGTTCCTTGTTTCTCTCAGTTTTTTAACTTATCCGCGGTTAAGTACTTTTTTTATATTTTCTACTATTAGTGGGCAGGGGTGGCGGTGCGGTTTAGCCAATGCAGGAGAAGGCAAACGCTTAGCAACCAAGATCGCAATATGTATTGTACTTTCTATCTCTCTCTGAGAGGCATTTGGGGGAACTGACACGGCGCTCTCCTCCGGAGGCCCAGCATTGTGAAATTTTGAGCAGTTCATAATTTTTATCTACCCTGACCTTCCAATGCTTTTGACGATTTTATAAATAGGTCCCAGAATTCTGGACATGCGGAAGGTCCAAATTCCCTGCCACATGTCTGTGGATGGAGTCCCATATTTGGGGGCAGGTTGAAGTCTGTCAGGGCGACCCGGGGGAGGGGGGCAGGTTGAAACCATAAAACGCATTATGGATTTCTTGAGCTGCTTCTCTCTCCAGATCTCACAAATCACTGCCTTCCTTAGATCTCGAATCCGGATCCCATCATGATCTTTTCCCAAATATGGGGGTCATCAAGAGAATTTCCCACTTCCTAAAGGGGCCTACCACATCCCCTGCAGATCCCAACACCGTCATAGATCCATAAATGGCTGATATTGTTGTAAATTGGATCTGGTGACATTCCATAACAAAGGTAGTCAAATATTTTTAGGCGCGCTTTCCTTAGACACATCTCGGAGTCTGGATCTACAAAAGGGAAAGGATCTGCAATGGCCGGGAAGGCATGCGTTGGAGGTAGAGAAAACCTCTCCCTCAGTTCTAATGGAGTACACCACCGTTTTTCTTCTATATGCATCAGCTGCCAAGCATGGCAAATCCCCCTACTCCTCCACAGACCAAACATGGGGTTATCCCTACCTTGAGGGAATTCTGGATGATCCCATAGGGGCATTCCCCTTGAAAGGGCAAAGGGGAGGTGTAACGATTTACGGATTTGTTTCCAAGTCGCCATCGTGCCGCGCAGAAGAGTCGAGGCTCTAAGTTGTAGTGGGATAGAGTGAGAGTATTGCGTGTAAAAGAGCAAGTGGGGATCCATGGGTGCATCAGCTCATCTCCAAATCAAAGTTAGAATATCTACTTGTCTCGCCAATCCAGTCCAAGACGTGTCTGGAGAGCGACGCCAAATTGTAGTATCTTACATTAGGGAGATTTAATCCACCCGCTTCAACTGGTAACAACAACTTCTGCACGCAATGCGCGGGTCTCCACCCCTTCCAAAATGATAAGCGAGAGAAGGACGCTATAGCTTTCCTAACATCTGAATGACCTCAACAACAAAGGGAGAGTCTGAGGGGGTAGAGTAAAATTGTGGGGAAGCATATGCATCTTAATCGTGTGACGATCTACCCAGAAAGAGAACATGGAAGGGCCTTGCCACCTGTGTAGCTATGAGGCAATGATTTGAGTAATCAGGGGATGGTAATTCTAATTTTATAAGGTATCGGTTTTCTTCCGATTTTTTATGCCCAGGTAGGTATTGGAGCCAAGTCAGCAGGGTTAGCTGTAGGCCAAGATCATCCCAAGTGCGTCTCGGAAGGGGGGACCGGAGTTCCAGTACTTCACTCTTTGAAGGATTAACCTTGTATCCTGAGAAGGATCCGAACCTCTCCAGGAAAGAAAAGACCCGCGGCAGATGTTCGATTGGGTTTGTTATAAACAAAAGCAGATCGTCTGCGTATAAAGCCAATTTAACCTGGGCCCTTCCTACCCTAATCCCCTCAAAGAGCTCAGACTCCTGTAAGTAGCTCGGTCCAGGGGCTTCAAGGCAATATCAAAGAGGAGAGGGAGAGGGGGCATCCCTTTCTTGTACCTTTAAACAGGATAAAGTGCGAGACAGGTAAACGGGAGTATGCACCTCGCTGTGGGGGCATGAGTAAACCGCAATTGAGGAAGGTTAATATTTCTAAAGTTTCCCTTAAAGCCCATCCGGTCAAATACCAACCAGAGCACGAACCCCACCTGGGGGGGGGGGGATGGGTGTGGGGACATTGTCACAAGCGTTTTTCGGCATCTTAAAGCGACACAGAACATGATGTGCCGGATGGGGGATGGCTCACCCTAACGCTCCTCAGCACCGTCAGCACATTTCAATTGTTCCCCACAGAGGCCCACCTTTAATAAAACCTTTGGGAGGCTCCAATGATGGAGGGCGAAGAAAACCGCCATCCTGGTCAGCCATTCTTTTAAGACAATAACTTCTGAACAACACTATTAGCGAGATCGGTCAATAAGAGGACCGGGAATGAAGGGGATCCTTTCCTTTATAAGGTATAACTTATTAAAATATGCGTTCCTGGACTCCGACAACATATAACCCGTCTTCAAAATGTCGTTAAAAATTCTTGTAGGATCGGTGTGATGGGTCCATGTAGGGCCGCTAGAAAAAATTCGCCGTAAAACCGTCCGGTCCGGGGCTTTGTGGACGCCAGCCTCTTATTGCCGATTGGAATCTCTGAGGCAAAATGTCAGCATAAAGTACTTCCAAGATGTTCGGGTTGGTTTTTGAGTTTAGGAGAAGTCGACAGGGAGTCCAGGAACTGTTTTCCCTATTCCTCAGTCTGTTCTGTGTCAGAATCAGCGGAGATAGAGGCTGTTCGATAGAAAACTTTTAGTGAGTTATTGACCCAAAAGGGACTGAGGATGGGCTGACCTGAATGTGTTCGAAGTGACACATATGTGGAGGGCTGGTGTGTACCCTTGAGCAGTCTGTAAAGGACTTTCCCTGCATATTACCATATCTGAACAGATTGGGTTAAATATGATCGCTTCACCTTCTCATTTACGACTAGCCATATTTTCAAGATCGCGTCTGGCCGACTCCCATTCCCGCCTAGAGTCGACCGAGCCTGACTGGAGGAAAGGTTATCGACGGATTTCACCTGTTCGGATGCTACCCTGTATTGCCCCTCCACCTTGCGTCTATAGGAAGCCGTAATAGTCTATGATGCGGCGCTCGGAGGACTGAATTGGCTTGTTGGCCCAATACAGTAAATATTGTTGGAGTGTTCTGCTTGGTTGTCGGTAAATTCGAGCCACCGAACCGTGTACTAGTCCACAAATGCTTTCTGTTTTTAAAATAAAATAAGAAGGGAAACGCCATATGAATTCTGAGCCCTGGGGTATGTATCGGCAATTTCCAGCACTACTGGCGAGTGGTCCGAGATTATGATATCCTGGATGTCAGCGGATACGACCCGTTTGCTAAGATCTGGGGAGGTAAATATATGATCCAGTCTAGACCACGATTGGTGCGTGTGTGAAAAGAACGAGAACTCCTTGCTATCTGGGTGTAAGTCCCTCCAGCTATCTCTGAGATCTGCCCCATCCAGGAAGGATCTGAGCACCTGACCTTCTGCCCTGCGGGAGCCAGGGGCCCGCTGTGTTCCTCTGGGGGTCCCTCTACTCTATCAAGTGTGTCCATCCACCACCATGTTCATGTCCCCCCCCTACTTAGATGTTTTGAGTTGCCTGACTTTCGGGCCAAAATTAAGAAAAAAAAGGGGGCTGTTGGCATTGGGCCCTAAACTTTTAGGGCTAATATGTGAGCCTTTGTAGTTGAGTTAGGTGTGAGAGTTCCCCTCATCATCGAGTCGTGGGGGGGTCAGGGGGGAAAAAAAGGGAAGTTTTTTTTATGAGGGGTTACCACTCCCCCCTTTTACCCCCCGCTGCGGGGAAACCAATACTTTTCCCACCCTATTTTTCCCCATGCGGGGAGAAGTCCCTTTGTTTCAAATGGTCTCCTGTGGGAAAAACCACGTTTTGCGGAGTTTTTTGAGATATGAATGATTTTAATCGCTTTTTAAAAGAAAACGAAGCCCCTTTGACATTCCAAAGAGATAACTCTAGGGGGGGGTAATAAAGATATTCTGCCCAATGGGGGGGAAAATGTCCCAGAGTGGGAGTCCACCAGTTGGATACGGCAAAAGAGGGGCTTCCCTATATATGAGCAAGACCCCGTACCCATAAAAACCACTAAAATACAAAAAAAACCTTACAAGTTGGAAAAAAAATCCGAGAGAGGTAGTCGTTGTTCCATAACTCTTTGTGCGCCGTGGGATTCACTTTTTTTTGGCGGGGGGTGGGGCCGGAAAGGGGAGCTTCGGCCATTTACCGCATTAGCCCCCTACCCCCGCACCAAGAAAAAGAAATATCTTTTTTCCCGGAGTATAAAATACCAAATTCATTCCTTTTCGTGGCTGTAGCTATGACCCAGGGGTTTTACGAGTATGAGCGGAGGGGACAGCACCTTATGGGTTCCCCTAGTTTTAAATACATTTTTAGAGTGTAATCCTGCAACAACTGCAACTAGAGATACTGCGATTGTCCCCACAATAAGGACACTCTCAGGTTAGGCTACCTTACTAAGCCCCATTTTAGAGTCCAGGTCACTGTTAGTGGGCCTTGGCGTTTTGTTTGTAAAAAACTAGCAAAACAGAACGGCGATCCCGGGGAGAGTCAAAAAAAAGAGGGAGGGTAAAAGGGAGGGAATAAAATAAGAAAGAAGGACAAGGAGGACAAGGAAAGAGAAAAGATCAAAGATCAGAGGGATGGCTCCATGATTTATGAGCCCAAGTTACTCACGACCCTCCGGACAGCGATCGACCACTTGGAAAGTCTTATGGTGGGTATCATGGGTATCATGTCGGGCGATGCTCCAGCGGTCCCATTCTTTGTTGCCTTGCTGAGGGTCTTGTTTGCCCGGTCCGGAGTCGTGGAAGAGGTGGCTCACGGGTAGGGTCGGTTCAGAGAGGCTTTTCCAGCGATGATGACGAAATAGCCCCGGTTCGACCCGGGAGGAATTCCCCTTCACCGCGTCCTTGCTTCTGCAGGTGGAGAACGTTTAGGGCCCCTTTCGAAAGAAACCCTTAGGTGGGGGGGTACATTAGTTGGAAGGAAAATTTTTGGGGTAGAGGGGGAAGTGCAGAGTTTGCTGAACGCCCGCCTACGTTTGGAAAGTCCCATGGAGAAATCTTCAAAAAGGGACACTTTGTGCCCCCGGATAAGGAAAGCGGAGTTGAGCCTTCTGTATGCCTGAAGTCTGTTTTGTTTATCATTGTAGTCCAAGTATTTTGCAATGACGGTGCGGGGCCTCTTTTGCTGACGTTCCCGGTCACCCTCTTTTGGTGCTTCCTCCGGGCCTATACGGTGCGCTCTCTCCACTCTGCAGCTCCTAGTGAGCCCAAGCGCCTGTGGGATTTCTGTTTGGAAAAGATCCTGTAGCTCTGTTTGTTTAACCGCTTCTGAGAGACCAACCAGCCGCAGATTGCTCCTTCTGGAGCGGTTTTCAAGATCTTCCAGCCTTTCGTAAAGAATAAAGTGAGATTTTTCAACAAATGACAGCTTGCTGTGGAGGGAATCATTTTCTGTCTCCAGCTGTTGTACCCTATTTTCAAGCTCCTCTATGCGAGCGCCTTGTGCCTGGATATCCTGATGAATTTTGTTCAGGGAGGCTTGCAAGGTGGCTTCTAATGAGCTTTGGAGATCAGGGGTAATGTTTCTAACCACCTCTAGTGCCAGAGCTTTGTAGTCTATTGAGGGACAGGTGGACTCACCGGTGGCTGGTAGAGAGAGTGTGTCCCAGGGGTCCGCAGGTGTCTCATCGCTGTCCGGAGCTTGTGGACGGCGGGACGCCATTTTGGATTCACCATGCGGCGTGCGGGGCGGCAGAGAGGGCGATTCTTTGTGGCCACTGCGGAGGAGATATCTCTCCATATACCCGTGGGCAGAA
Source organism: Phyllomedusa bahiana (assembly GCA_025379985.1). Classification (NCBI taxonomy): domain Eukaryota; kingdom Metazoa; phylum Chordata; class Amphibia; order Anura; family Hylidae; genus Phyllomedusa; species Phyllomedusa bahiana. Next base: position 65,823 of record JAODAL010004681.1, on the reverse strand, counting down.
GCTGGCGGATTGTCTCTCTCTAGTGGTCCCGGTCTGTTGCGCTCCAATAGGGCAGCTAAGGGCAGGTGATAGCACGCAGACAGTGGCGCGATGCTGTGATGCTGCGGCTGCAGAGCAGGCCCGCCACGTGTCACGCGGGCGGCTGGAAAAGCCGATTTCTATGGCCGAGGCAGGGGATACGACCCTTCAGGGATGCGCCGGCAGTGTTCCCGTGCTGTCCCCCCGGGTTTCGGGAGCTGATAGGCGCCGCCGGAGCAGCTATGAGCGGGTATTGGTGCGGGGCTGCGGGGAGCTCTCACCACTCACATCCGCACGCCAGCGCCGGAACCGGAAGTCTCCCACGTATTGATTTTTAGACGAACTACCAATAAAGCTTCCTTAAATCTAATATTATATCATATATAAATATAACATCGCCAAGAACATTTTGCCTTGGATTTGATTGGCTTCTAACATTCTGCTATGTTTTTGGCTAAGAATGATCTTATTACTTCATTTCTACTCTGCGATTGTCAGTTATTAATTTTTATATTTGATCGATTTTTAGTATGTAAGGATTTTGTGGCTTTTGCCAATAAAAGGTATTTTCTAGGATCACCCTCCCCGCCAAAGACCAATTGAGACCACTTTAGTGTCTGTGTTTTCTGTTTCTCCCTGATGGAATTCCCTTCCCCTGGGGAAAGTAATAATAACCAATAATAATTTAAATTCTACAGGCAATCATTTGGGCTTTGCTCCGAGTAATAAAGAGCCCACCTTAAGCCTTGCAACAACATGGGGAACTGAAAATCAGCAAAAAGTCCACTTGCAAAGTCCACCCCTAACTGAATAAGTGTGCGGCTAAACGTGACTGTGCACCAAAAATATGCTGAAATTTTGGGGAATTATTATTGGCTTCAAACTAAGCCAAATAATGAACGCTGTAAAATTAGACAAAAGTGACTAAACATGCGCCAAATTTATCAAAACTATGATGAATTTGGCAATTTTTTACACTAAGTTTACACTGTCTAAGGGATTCGACCTTATTATTAAATATACCCCATTGTTTTCTCTCTTTTTTTATTTTAAATATATCTTTAGCATAATCTACAATACAATTCGCAGTTGCAAATCAGCATGATTTGGTACAGATTTACTTGTTAAAATGCTGAGTATTTTCTGCTACGGAAAATCTGCAATATTTCCAACTTGTCTGCACATACCCTTAAAGGGGTTGTCTCGCTACAATGATTGGATTTCAATTACATGATCTTTAAAAAACAAGCAGCTTTGCAATATATGTTCATTACAAATGTCCTACTGATTTTTAGTTATCCCTGGTAGTAGGAGAGCACCAGCTCCTCAAATCACTATAGCCACCGACCTGTTGATTTTTCTCTCACTGGCTGTCAGTGCTGGTGACATCAGTAGCTTCTCAATACAGGTCGGAGCACCTGGGGCTCTACTCCCAGCTTCTGTGTAGCTGTGCTGCCTGGATTAACCCTGTGTGTGCCTGCTACCTCCTTGTCTCTACACAGATTGAGGAGAGCAGAGGCGAGGCTGATCTGTGATCAGTACGATGTGACAGCAGTGAAGTGTGTTACTATAATCATGATGTGTCTGTGGAGCTTTGACTATTAGCATACAAAGCTCCACAGACTTTTCTGCACAGTGCAGCTGATTCAGCAGTAAGCAGCAATCTAGGAGGCACACAAGGGTCCCTCCCCTTCCCCTGGGGTATAGAAGTTATGTAGTTGGAGGAGGAGGAGAGCTGTTGTGTGCTATCTGTATTTGGGTTTCCCCCTGATCTAGGATGGGCACAGTAAAGTTTTTTTACTTTCACCCATTAGTTAGGGATGGGTACAACTTTCAGCAGGGGCAGGGGCAGTAAACTTTCTTTAGTTTAAATAGAACACAATCCCAATGCCAATCTGAATGACAGAGTTAAAATTTGGGGAAGAGTCCCAGGGTGATTACATACTGAGGGGGGGGGAAAAGGGGGGAGGAGAAGGGGCAGACAAGAAGCATGCCCTGAATTCAAAAATCCATGGTGCCCGACACACTGAGGTAGGCTGAAAACCTATAGTGAGACAACCCATTTAAGTGGTTATCACTATGCCCATTTATCCATTGAAGCTTAGTGACCTGTTCCAAAATATAGAGTGCAATGCATTTGCGGACAATAATATATTACTGCTTAGTTGATTTGACCAACTGTGGGCATCATGGTAGTGACATCACGTGAGGAAGCAATAATCGTTGGTAAGGCAAATCACTAAATAAAGTCTCGTTTGCGAGAACCAGCCGCCTGATCAAACAGCAATAAAGTAGTAGTATTTTTACGAACTGGATTTGTACAAAGTTTTAATGCCATGTGTGTCTGCTTTACGGTATAGAACCTGCCATCTGATTCAAATTCTCAGCCCTACTAAGATCTGCTGTCACAAATCTCCTGTGTTGGTAAAGACACCCTCGGATTCATTGATGTTAAAATATGGAGAATATTTAAAGAACTTACTTTTAGAGAACTTATGGTTTCTTGCTTTGCTTTATTGATGTCTGCTATTCTGGTCTTCTGTTCCTTTACCATGGTGGTAAGCTCCTGAATTAAACTTGCTGACTGTTTCCCTTTGAGGCGGCTATGAGAGGAAATGCTTCTTTATTTCTCAGCTCTGCTGTGACGACAAAGCCTCTTAACCTTTTGGACATTGAGAATATCACATTTATATATAAAAAGTGATTAAATACTGTGATTGTGGTCGTTTACAACATCTAATTTGAATTTATTTTGTGGGGATTAGCGGTCACATAGGCAGTCAGAAGCGGGTTGGTTGCAACAAAATAACAGGGTTTTATTTTGTACGGCACAAACAGCCAAAAAAAAACCAAGTCCCAGGAGGTAGGCTTACCGCAACCGTTTAACATGCAGCAAAATGAAACTTAAGTTCAGCATCCAAACAGGGAACAAAACATGTACATCACCGTGTGGCTGGTGAAGTCTCTAGGTTGTAGACCCACCGGTCTGGTTCAGGGGTCAGTAGTAGGTTCCTCTCTCCTGCTCCAAAAAATCACAGTAATCTGCCACATTCAAACTTGTAACGAATCTTTTTAATTATTGCCCAGGTGTAGCCTCAATCAAGGAACCTCCTTGTCTTCCCCTTTCAGCTCACGAACAAACCATACTTGAGGCATATATTTCAATGTGTAAAATAACGTTTACTAGTGCATACTGACGTGTACTGTATAACTTTTAGACATTACAGTCCGGATACAGTCTCTAATCGTATAATCAATAAGATTAATGGGCAATACTTAGCTGTTTCAGCTTAATGATAAATCATAGCAAGTCCAGCCAGGAGCTGACAGAAGCACGTCCACACTCCACGCTACCCAGCGAGAGACGTTTCGGAACACACAGTTTCCTTCATCAGGCCTGATATGTCTAAAAGTTATACAGTACACGTCAATATGCACTAGTAAACGTTATTTTGCACATTGAAATATATGCCTCAAGTATGGTTTGTTCGTCCTCTCTCCTGCTCAACACCCTCTGGAGAAAAGGGCTCCCGAAGACTAGTTAGCATCAGGTTGTCTCTCTCACCTGGTCTCCTCCTGCACAGGCTTTAAAGGCCTAGGAACACCGGTAAAGCCTGGACCCGAGGGGTGAACGGCCTCCCACCCACGCTACAGCCGTTCAGAAAAAAGACAGCCCAATAAAGCTGCCCAGCAGCTATACTAAAATACTAAAACTAAAAGTAACCTATGGTTACTTAACTAAATTGCCGTCTTTTCCCCCACCAAGGTCCGGGTCCTTGGTGGCCCCATTAGTGCAGTTCTCCTGCTGCCACTCCGTTGTTTGTAAAAGCCGGGATGTACCACTGGATCAGCCTCCTTGACATCCCTGGAACTTCCCTACCTCTTGCAGCATCCTACTAGGGACATATCTTCCATCCACTACTTTTCTTGCTGGTTGCTTACAACTTTATAACTTGTTTTAGAAGATGAGACCTAGAACATTATACAGTTTTCAGATACATTTTTAAACGTACAATGAAACTTCCAAAAGGAATTTAAGACGACGGGCATTATATATGCTGGAGAAAAATGCATCAAATTTACTAGGAGTCTAGAAAATTTACTAACGCAGGTAAGTGCCACATAGGCTTGAAACACGTCAGAAGATGGAAGCCGCATCCATTTTAAATTTGTTGTAATAAACGTCAGTGTTTTTAAAGACAACTGATCCATGCTGGAGAGCTACAATTGTCATTTTAAGCTGTTCTTTACACCCAAGGTCTGATAGGATCTTTTGGCATCCATTGTGGAAAACTCCTTAGGAACTTTTATTATCATGGTTATCAACATATCAGTGATAGAGTTCTTACTTTACTCCTTATATTTGCTAAAATCTAAAACTTTTTTTTTTCTTTACACCAAAACAACTGGTGCAAAGTGGTTATTAAATTCCCCTATAGAAAAGAGGTTTGCACGACGGCTACCAATGTTGTTTCCTCATTTCCATGGCAGAATTTCAGCGATGATATGACCCAGACTTCCTGAGGTGGATTTCTGCCTCCTATGCTTGTTATCAGTGCTTACACTGCCTCCAAGAATTGACATGTCAATTCTTTGTAGGTGAAGACATTGGGAAAGATTTATCAAGGCAGTTGCGCCAGAAGTCTGGCTCAATTTGCGGCAACAACCAGGTTATCGCCACATTTACCATGTGTTTTAGACAGTTTTGGGCGCTTCTGTGCCTCGTCTGACAAAGGGGCGTGGCTTCGTAAAAGGGGCGTGGTTTCAAGGAAAGGGCGGCGTGACTTAAATGCAACAAAAAATGCGCCAGAATCTGCGACCAAATTCTGGCGTAAAAGTAAGCCAACTTAAAGATGGTACAAACTTAGACCTTAAAATTACGCCGATTTTACATAGGGGAGAGTGTAAATCACAGTCGATTTGGACGTTGGTTCTGGACTCAGAATCCGCGCTTAGAATCAGTGTCAACACCCTTGGTGTGAACATAAAATATTCACTGACATTAGGAAAGATTTTGAAACAAAGTGGAATCCAAAGCTACAAGGACATAAAGCATATACAAGTCATCATTTAACCAACCAGACCCAGGTAAAATGTAAGCTCTTGTGTAGCTTTTCTTTCCATTATTTCATAAGCTAGGAGAAGACACCATTGTTACACATGATGCATATTTCACAGCTAAAATTGAAATGACATTTCAATCAAGAATAAGCATTTATTCCTGGAAAACTTTTTGAGAATATTTGGCAGGTTTTTTTTTTTCAACAGTCCTATGCACTTAAACAGAACACACACAATCAAAATGTTTTTTTTTTTTTAAGTTGTAATAGTTAAGAGCAAAAACACCTAAATGGCAGGACAGACTTACCCCAATTTACTGTAGCTCATCTCTAAGTAATCTCTTTACAAATAGTAGGTTATGACAATGTTCGCTTTACTGTTCTTTGGACAGTGATAGATAAGATTAAACTAGACTGTGAGGGCAATGACTAGAGCAATACATAGAAGGATGATGGGTTAATCTTTTTTTCACTGGGGAGATCTCCAGTTTTTTGGGTTTTTTACACTTACCAGGTGCTGCTGATAACACAGTTCTCAGGCCATAGTCGGCTTAGAAGAGAGTCAAGTAAACCTCTTCCTGCTGTGCTATCAGAGCTCACAGGTAAAAATCAGAAAGACAAACCAGGAAGTCAAGTACATAAGATATGTTTAAAACATGATATAAAAAAAACACCCAATTAAAAAAAACAAAAAACACAACAGAATGTCATATAAATAGTTGCATACAGTCAATATGTGAAGAAAAAAAAATAATGTGTCCATTGAAAATAGGATACCTAGCTCTTCCTTACACATGCTTTTTAGTGCCTTATATTGACTTACAAAAATGCTAATTCCTTTTTTAATGAATGCTTTGTAAAGAAATTAAAGGCTACAAAAAAACACAACACATATCTACACATTGAAATCTGTGTAACGTATGGGGTAATAAAAAAAACATTTAAAGGTTGTAAGAGAAAAATACCACACACGTTTTCTCCCAAAGAAGTTATCACTTACATAGACATACAGTTAGGTCCATATATATTTGGACACGGACACAAATTTTGTATTTTTATACCTGTTTACTGAAACATATTCGAGTTATAGTTATATAATGGAAATGGACTTAAAGTCCAGACTTTCACCTTTCATTTGAGGGTACGCACATTAAAATTGGATGAAGGGTTTAGGAGTTTCAGCTCCTTAACATGTACCAGCCCGTTTTTTAAGGAACCAAAAGTAATTGGACAAATTAAATACTTGTAATTGTAAACAAAATGTTAATTTCTAATACTTGGTCATAAACCCTTTGTTGCCAATGACTGCCTGAAATCTTCAACATCACCAGAAGCAGAGTTTCCTCCTTTTTAATGCTCTGCCAGGCCTTTATCAAGTGAAATGCAGCTCAATTGGGTTGAGATCAGGTGACTAACTTGGCTATTCAGGAATATTCCAGTTATTTGCTTTAATAAACTTCTGGATTCCTTTGGTTTTATGTTTTGGGTCATTGTCCATCTGTGTTATGAAATTCTGACCAATCAGTTTGGCTGGATTTGAGCACACAGCATGTCTCCGAATAGTCTCCGGGATGTAGATGTATCAATATCCAAATCTACCATAAAGAGAAGACTGCATGAAAATAAACCCAGAGGGTTCACTGCACAGTGCAAGCCACTCATAAGCCTCAAGAATAAAAAGGCTAGATTGGACCTTGCTGAAAAAAAAAATATCTCAAAAAAGGCAGCACAGTTCTGGAATACCATTCTTTGGATAGATGAAACGAAGATCAACCTCTACCAGAATGATAGAAAGAAAAAAGTATGGTGAAGACGTGGTACAGATCATGATCCAAAGCATACCACATTATCTGTAAAACACAGCGGAGACTGTGTGATGGCCTGGGCATGCATGGCTGCCAGTGGTAATCAGTCACTAGTGTTTATTGATGATGTGGCACAGAACAGAAGCAGCCAGATGAATTTTGAGGTGGAGACATACTGTGTGCTCAAATCCAGCCAAATATAGCCAAACTGATTGGTCGGCGTTTCATAATACGGATGGAAAATGACCCAAAACAAAGCCAAAGCAACCCGGGAGTTTATTAAAGCAAATTAGTGGAATATTCAGGCATCTGCTCTTAACCCAATTGAGCATGCATTTCACTTTTTAAAGACTAAACTTCAGACAAAAACTTCTTTGTAAAAATCTGATTAAATCTGTGAAACTGAAATTCTGCGGACTCCACCCACATACAGTGTTTGTTAGTTAGTTCTGTACACACACTGATGTAGGGAAAGAGGTCAATCATTGTATGTGGGTGGAGTAAGCAGGACTCCTTTAGTCTCTTAATGAGTCCAGTCAGTATTTTCTCTGCTCAGAAATCATACATCAAATTACATAAACTTATAACAAAGCTCGTTCTTCCACATATCCTGCTTAAATGGGACAACATAAACACCTGACATTTTCCCTTTTAAATTTTATGTTTGCAGTGCACAACTATGATCTCCTTTGTTAGCAGCGGGTGGCACTGCCCCTCCCCTATTACGGACTTACGAGTAAGCCTGCTCAAGGATTTAAAACAATAGGACGTACCAGTACGTCCCTTGTTGTTAAGGGCTTAAAAGGCTGTGTTTATTGCATTTTATGCAAGTGTATTGTTTTATGTGACAAGTTCTACATTGAGGAGAGAACCCCTCCCCCACGAACAATCTAAAACTCCTTTAAAGGGGTTTTCCCCTATTTTAGATTTCACTCACCCCCTCTCATAGCTGCACCGTTACTTCCTTCTTCTCCACTTGTACATGGTGGTATGGCTTGTGACTGCGCCAGGCCACAATGCTTGATTGCCCCCGCCTAAATATGAGCCGTCATGAAGCAGCTATAGAAACTATTCACTTCTTCATCGGGACACTGAAGCTCTGTTTACCGCCTACTGCAGCTACGTGCTTTGCAACGCTGACAGGAGGGCACAAGTCTATGCCTTTTTCCCTTTGGGACATATGCAAAGATAAGAGCAAAGGGCTGGAGGGAACTCTCCATGAACCACCAAACCCAAGCCCCTTTCCCCTTTAATAAGAGTTTAGCGGGAATGACATAAAAAGCTACCAAAAAAAACGCTAATACAAAAGTTCAAAAACCCAAAGACCCCATTTAAACAGGGGATAGATAACCCTGTATCTCTGGAAAAAAAGCAAAACGGAATAAAAATGTGTATTATAAAAAAAGTTTATTTCCTTTCCCTACTGTTTACAGAAAAACAATCAAAGGGAAAAATACTGAAAAGTATGTAGAGGAATTTATTTGCTCATACCTTATACAGTAGTTTCCATGTGGATTCCAAATATTGGGATGTTACATGGGTATTAGGGTGCGTATTTACCGCTGCAATACCCGGGTGTTTTGAATACGCATGCATTCACTCCTATAGCAGCGTGAGTGCCCAAAAAAGTGACTTCGCTAAAAATTACGCCGGTGAAATACCTTTTAAAGCAAACAGCACCACTCTATTTTTTCCATGTGAATTCCAATCACTGTCCATTTAAAGAATGGTTACAATAAAAAGGATGTATTTGTGGTGCTGGTTTTGGGGTGGGTTATTAGCTACGTTCCCTATTTTAGGAGAAAAATTCCTAAACATTAACCTATACATGCTGACATTATACATTTATATAAACATACACAGAAAGGTTGTGGCTTCCCTAACTGTAAAATGCCCAACTAGATCCCACACAGCTTGGCCAGCTATATAATCTACTGCTGTTCCCACAATCTTAACCCAAGAAAATATCACATAGTAGTACCTCTTTAAATCTTCCGGCTTCGATAATAAGAGCGGCACAAATTCCTTCTAGACTGTATATTTTTGACGGCATTCACTTTCTCCTGAAACTCCTTTATCTGCTGACCATGGAGACGTTCTGCTCTGGAAACCTCTTTAGCCACAGCTTCTTGGAACTCAGGCCCATTTAGTGACACTCTCGTATCAAGCTCCATTCTAGAAATGAAGGACACAGATTGTGAATCAAGACTGTATGTTTTGTTGCAATGTTTTAAAGATCACAAATCTTAATACTGTAGATGTCAATGACTTAAAAGGGTTTGGGTTAAAAAGGGCAAAAAAATTTTAAAAAAAAATTTATTTTTAAAAAATTAAAAAAAAAAAAAAAAAAAAAAAAAAAAATTTTTTTTTTTTTTTTTTTTTTTTTAAAATAAAAAAAAAAAAAAATATTTTTAAAATATATATAAAAATATATATAAAAAAAAAAAAAAAAAAAAAAAAAAAAAAAAAAAAAAAAAAAAAAATAAATATAAATAAATAAAAACAATTATCTTCATTTCCCCTGTGGCGCCGCTCTGGAACTCCCAGCAATCTGTCTTTTTAACTCTGAGTTGTTGTCCAGACATCGGGAGACTGCTCCATTATAAAGGGATGGGCCCAGAGCTTCCCCTGCATGTAAAAAGAAACCCATTGGGTAATAAATGGACCGGGGGACTACAAATTAATTGGAAAAAAGGGGGATTTTGTATTTCCCCGTAAAATTTTCCTTTCTCGTCCAATTCATTGGGGGGGGACACAGCCGGATCCCTTTTGGGGGCGCCAGGGGGAAAATTTGAGGCCCCTCCTTTTTTTCCCCCCTTGGCCCAGGCTTTTCATTTAAAAAAACCTGGCCAGAGGAGGGAAAAAAGGCCCAACCCCCGGGGCGGGGCAAAAACGGGGGGACCTGTGTCCCCCGAAGGCAAAAAGGTTTTACGGGTCTTTCCCACTTTCTCGCCAATAATTCATTGGGGACACGCCCCCTGGGATGTCCAAAAGCAGTCCCAGGGGGGGGGCAACTAGAAAACCTCATCAAAAATGACAAGCATCAGCCCACGCAACTGAAAATTTACGGCTGAAGCGCAGCGCCGAGGCCAAAGCATTTGGGTAAAAAAACCTAGGAGGGTAGGGGCCAAAAGCCCGGGGGACGCTTTGCAAACCTCAAAAAGCCGGGGGCTGCGCCGAACCAACCAGGGGGGCCCCAATTCGGGGGGGGTGCGAGCCTTTGGGCCCTTTCATAACTAGGACCAGATCCCGGGTGGAAACGGGGGCCCTAGGGGCGCCAACCCCGCAAGGACCCTCAGGGCTGCCCCAAAGAGGGTGCGTTTCCCAAAAGGGATCCGAAAAAGAGAGGTAGGAACCAAAGGGCCCCTGCCCATCCCACCCAAAGTAACAATCGTCCTCAAAATTTTTGGGGACGGGGGAAAAAAGAGGGCAGAACTAGGTCTTACGAAATAAAAACAAATTTAAACCTCCTGGGGAAAAACGAAGGGGAACAAGACACGAGTATCCTTGTCCTCCGCAACCCCAAAAACAGGGGCCGGCAGATGAGCTGCCCTAAGAATTTTGGTTTTGGCTAAATTTGATGGCCCCCGAAGGCCCCTTCCATAAAAGTAAACACAGGGAATTTCCCCCGTGGAGGCCCGAAAGGTCGATGTCTAATTTCCGGCAGGCATTGCATCCCACGGTTCGATGGGCCTACAAACCCGAGGGCCCTAGCCCCAAAAAACCCCGAAATAGAGACCTTAACCCAAAGGCAGGGCCCACAAGTCCCCTGTCAGCGGAGGGGGTTCCGGCCTGGCCATATAACTCGGGGGTAGGGATTGAGGGGAGACGCCACCGTCGACGGGCTCGTGTCCTCCACCCCTGGCCAGGGAAGGCGAAAGCACTTCGCCAGATGATTTGGGCCAAACTGGGTTTTTTACCCCAAGGGGGGTTGTCGACCAGGGTGGGGCCGCTGCCTGTAGCGAAGAAACCCTCGCAGTCATCAAAAAAACTGCTGGCCTCGGGACCCCCTGAAAATTAAAATCCACAATCGTGGGGGTTGTTGGATCGAACCCCAACTGGGTGCCCCCGAGGGGAAAGGGGAAAACCCCAAAGCGGAGCGCTTTTTAAGGAAAAATTTGGGGTTCCAGCACAGAATTGACAATGGCTTCCCAGGTGACTAAAAACCCCCGGGGCGTCCGGGAGCGGGGGGCCCCACCCCGAAACTCGGCTCTGTGGTTATACCAGCCATTTGGGGGACAGAAATTACCTCCCCTGATGTAAAAGGGAAGGCTGGGCCCAAGCCCAGGTCGAGACGGGCCCCGGGTGAGACCAAGGACAATGAAGACCTGGTCATGGGCAGGATTGCCCCTGAGGGGGGTGAGCAAAGGAGCTGCCAAAGGACCCCCGCCTCGGGGGCTCCTCAAGTGCCAAACCCTGAGAACTTAAAAACATGCCGGGGTTTTGGGTACAGAGAAAGGGGGCGCTTAAGTTCGCGGGGTTCCAGCGGGAAGAACCTTGGAACCTGAATGAGCATAATCATCCCCCGACGTTCCATCCCTAATGATGGAATCAGACCCCGGGATTACTGCAAATTTTCCCCCCCAAACCCAAGGGTGCTGCAAAATTTAGGGAAACCCCCTGAGTCGGCAGGGGCATTTGAGGTGGGACCAACCCCTGAGTGAAGGATCGTCATTAGGGTGGCAAAGCTACTTTGGGGGCCCTTGGGGACGCAATTTGAGAGCCTATGTGAACACACGGGGGCCCTTGATAGACCCGGGACTAGGGGCAGAAAAAATATGTTTCCTAGCAGCGAAAAAAAAAAATCTTGCGCTCCCGGAAAGCTCCGCTGCCAGAGCGATCCAGTTTGGGAAACCGGGGGCCCAAAGCTACTGGTTTGGCACTTTAAGGCCTGAATTTGGCCCTAGTGACTGCCCTTTATTCGAACCCCCAAAAAGGGGTTTGAATTAAAAGCCTGAAGAAATCTCAACTCGGAGGCCGGCATAATTTTCCCCCCTGCCGGGGAAGGGGAGTGCGGATTGCCGGGGAAAACCGACGGGCCACCGGGGAGGGAGCGCAACCGTGCTGGGGGGAACCAAACAAAGTGAGCCTGAAGTGGCGCCAGCAAAACCGTACCCCTGACCTGAACCTGCCAGATCCCTGGAAAATGGGGGAAATGCACCCACCCCCAAAAAAAAAAAAAATCTGGGGGGGGGCCCGGGTCCTCAGCCAAGCCTAGTTGGGGAAAAGGCGCCGGCGGTTCTCGAGAGACAGGAATGCCCCCTGCACCGGGTGGCCCTGAGGGGGGACATCCACGTCCCCCCTGTGGCCTCCCAAAAAATGAGGGGGGCGAACGGCCATTGCATTGGGGCCGCGCTCTACCATAAAAAATTGACACCCGGAACTTTTGGGGCCGCAGAAACTCTGAGGACCGGGGGAAGCGGGAAATTCCACAATCCCCCGTGGGGAAATTTTAGCCGAAAACCCGCTGCAGCCCTACGGGCAGACCATCAAGTGAAGCGGGAAGCAAGCGCAGGTCCAGGGGCCCCCAAAGGCGGGCTTACAACAACCCGGAGGACGCCTGTCTGTGCCGTCACCAAGGGGCCACCCCCCGTCCAGACGGGGGTGGCCATAGACTACTTGAGCCGGGGGACGGGGGTCCCCTAAAGGGGCCACCGACCAAGGGGGGAAGAAACTTAAGTCGCTGGTAGGAAAAAACCCTGACCGGAAAGTTTCCCCTTCCTGGCAAACATTTTTCAATTTTTAGGCGTGCAGGGAAAACCAAACCCCCTGTCTCCTGGGAGCTGAGATCCTCCCCTTAAATGAAGGGGTCCTGAAGCATTGTAAGGGTTGAACCACTGCTGTATCTATTTAACCCCCGTCGTCCCAGGCCAGAGAAGGGGGCCTCCAACAGAGGCCGATCCAGCCCTGGGGTTTCCGGTATGGGCCTTGGGCCCCTGCGCCCCACCATCAAACCCCGTCTGGGCCCCCAAAGCCCCGAGACGGGGGTCTCCCGAAGGGGGGCCCTAACGGGCCCGGAGCTTTTAAACCCGTCCCCAATAGCCCCGTAAGGACTTGGAAAACCCCGGCCCCATCATCAACCCTGTCTGGCCAAACCAGGACAGGGAGTTCCAAAAGGGCGATCCAGGGATGGCGCTGCTGCGATCCATCATCTCTGTCTCTCAAGTCAGAATAGAGGAGTCCCCCCTTGAAGAAGCCGTATCCCCGGCATGGAGCTTCTATCTCCACCCTTCAAGATGGGAGAGGCTGGGGGTAAAAGAGGCCCGAGAGAACTCTGACCCTTTTTCCCACGCTAAAACCCGTATGGTGCCCGGGCGTGGCCCTGAGGAGGGCGAGGGGGAGGAGCACGACGATGTGTTTTGGGCCAAAAGTAACCGGGGGGTTTTAGGGGGCCCTTAAAGGGGGGCGAGGGATGGGATTTAAATGGGGAACCGACCCCCCACAGGAGGCGTGGGGTCCCGCAGGGATGGGAAACGGAGCGCGCAAAGGGCCAAGAGTGCACCGGGGCGCCTAAAGCCAATTTCAAAAGGTTGGGCCAAAGGGGCGGATGAAGTGCCACTGTTTTGGGGGCCGGGGCCCCTTTTTAAAAACTTAGCCCTAAAAGGGACATGGCTGCCAAAGCCGGGGCAGGATGGATGGCCCACAGGGGGTTAAAATTAACCCATCCCAAGACCTTTTTATCCCTCAGCATTTAGGAGGGAAACCAGGACCCGAACGCCCCAAAAAACGGGGGTTTAGGCTGAAACAGGGGGCCTGGAGGTCCTGCCCCCTCAAGGGAGGGGGCCCCGGACCCGCTTGGGGCCCCCCCCAGGGGCCCCGGCCGGGAGGGGCGCGGGCCCAACCTCCAGAAGCGGGGTGCTAAATTTAAGTTTTCGGGGGCGGGCCCGACCACCGGGGGGCACCAAAACGGCGGGAGTGGTAAGGGATACCTGCGCCCCCCAAGAGGGGCCCATTACCCCAGCAGCCCGGGGCCCGACCCACAGACGCGTTCCCGGGGGTAACCCCCCGGGGCCGCGGCACTGCTTTGGTGCCCAAACGCCAGTGCCCGCGCCGGCAACCCGTCCTCCCGTTTAGGGCAGCTATTTGGGGGGGGAAAAATGCCCCCCATCACTGGACCCCACGCGGCAGGGGAAAAACACCGCTGGGACAAAAAACCCTTATGCGGACGTTTCCCACAGCCGGGCCTAACATGTCCGCTGCCCAGCGCCACGGGCACTGGCCAAGGGGAGGGAATGTACTCCTCCCCTGGGATGCCCCCCATTCCCTGGGGAAATAGGGCAACACGGGGAAAGGTCGCAGGAAAAGGGAAAATTCCTGGGGCCCCACCCAAAAAGTATAAAGGAAAAAAAATCCCCAAACCACCCCCAAACGGAGGAGGTCGGGGTACTCACCAATCCGAAGTCTTCGGGCGTCGCGGCATCCCCCCTTGGGTTTCCCAAATAACCCCACAATGGTGAGGTTCCCGGGAATCCATAATTAGGCCGGGGGAGGGGGCAGGGTGGGATGGGGTGAGCGGCGGGGAGAAAGACCAGCCAGCTAAAGAACTTGACTGGGTTCCTGACGCCCTCAGGGGGGACAGCATCACGGTGCAGTTACGCGTTGACGGCCCCCCTGATAGGTGAGAGCCAGGGGCTCGTTCACCTTCTTTCAGGTGAGAGCTGCGTGCTCAATCACCTTCCTGCAAAGGAAAGAAAATAACAAAAACTCTGCAGAGCTGCGTCTGCCTCCTACAGACACTAGGCTGAAAACTGATCAGCCTGGCGTCAGGAGGAGGGATATAGGCAGTCGGGGGGGGCTAACAGGGTTTGATCCGCCTAGTGTCCGCCTCCGAAGGCAAGGCCTATACCCATGGTGCTGTGTTTCCCCCAATTTAATTATTTGGTAGAAACTAGGGTTACTTGGTTTAGAGAAAAGATGGTTTCGGGGGAACACAATAAATATGTATAAATATATCAAAGGTCTGTATAGAGATCACTACCAAGATCTATTTGTACCCAGGACTGGATCCAGAACATGTGGTCTCCTCTGTGTCTTGAGGAAAGTAAGTTTCTACATAAACATAGAAAGGGATTCTTTACTGTAAAAGCAGTGAGACTGTGGAACTCTGTCAGATTACCACTTTTCATGGTAAATTCACAGAATTCAAAAAGGCTCTGGATGCGTTTCTAGAGTGCAATAATATAACAAGTTATATTGACTAGGATTCTGGAGAAAAGTTGATGATCCAGGGATTTATTCTGATTGCCAAAATGGAGTTGGGATTTTTTTCCCTAAAATGAGGACAATTGGCTTCTACCTCATGGGGGTTTTTGCCTTCCTCTGGATCAACACTATAGGACAATAGGCTGAACTGGATGGACGTCTGTCATTTTTTCGCCCGTACAAACTATGTAACTCAGAAGTGAAAAAAAAGCAGATAGCTGGTAATCTCAAAAGCGGCAGTGGCTGAAGACCTGTAAGTAATTCTAACTTCTTTATTTAATTTTTTTTTACCCACTCTGGCAGATTTTAATAGTTTAATCATTTTTCTTTTCTTTCTGGACATCTCCTCTAAGTAATGGAGATGTTGGATGCAATATCCACCAGTAGCATACCTCAAATCCAGGCAGGGCATTTGACCGAGTTGCGTACCTAGTTTGCACTGTTGGCGGTCATCTGCCCACACTACGGGGGGAGCCAATTGTATACAATGCGAGTTGATTTCAATAGCTGTATAAATCCATATAAAAATAGTCCGCCAAGGGATGGTTGTAGGTAGCTAGGATTCTTTAATATGTTGAGTCATTCTACACAGCTTAATCAGCACATAATATTGGACCTAAATTGCAATGTTGGGCATCAACTTTAATAAAAGCAGAGAACTTTTGGCTATGTAGTGAGCGGGGTCCATTGTAAGATTTGCTATCAAGCCCTCAGTTTCTCTGTACATACACCAAATGAGAAAGAAGCCATAGGCATGTTCTATTTTTAAAACCCATCTTAAAATATCCCAATCTCTCAGGATAAATCAAGCTTTTTTGTGTGTGGATAGAATGAAACCTGGAGACAATTAATCTTTTTGTAAAACTGTATTAAGTGAACAAATATAAGCAAAATTGGAGATATTATTTTGCCATAATTGGCTGCCATTTTAGTTTTGCAGTGAAATGTCAGCAGTTAAACCTCAAACAATATATGTTGATTTTTATTGTGTTTTTTGTTCTACTGGTTTAATTAGATACAACAACCCTTTAATGTGTTACTTTCAAGCAGTCAGGTATCGCTGTGCTGTATACCACAAAGTTTCCAATATCTACAAGTAACATTTCACAAAAAAAAATTCTTATTATGTATAAGGGTTGTATGACCTTTGAAATCGCACATAGAGCCACAAGTATGAAAACTGTCTAGGTCTAAAACTCACTTTGTTGCCCATAGCAACCAATCAGAGCGCCCCTTTCATTTTTTTATAGTGCTCTGGAAAAATGAAGGGGCGCTCTGATTGGTTGCTATGGGCAACAAAGTGAATTTTAAACCTAGACAGTTTTCATACATGTGGCCCATAGTGAATGCCACACTTTTATTCATATTTTACAACCGAATTGTGTTTTTTTTTAAAGAAGTGTATGCAGTTTAAAAATGTAATTCCATTAGACTGTAATATGAACAATGGAGAGATGAGCCTAGCAATTAAAGAAAATCTCTCATCAAATGTATTTTTCTATTAATTAAAACAAGAAACTGATATATTTTATTCTTCTTAGTCATTTTTATTTTCTGATTGTATATTTTTTTTTTTTTTTTATTCCGTTGTCTTTAAATGATAATGGGGGGAACCATCTTGCCTGAGTTGCTTTTAACAGTAATTAGACAGATGCCTTACAGCCGCTACATGGGCATAAGAGCCTGTGGACAGGAGGAGACCTATTGACCTCTATAGGAGAGTTTTCTAGGCATGATCACTGACTTGGGAAGAAGGCAGCGTGTAGGGAGGGGGAGATGTGACCATCCCCTATTGTGAATGGTGGATCTTGTGTTATGTATATACATTGCTGTCACCTTTCAGTGTAATCCTGCCTGAACCCTTAGTGAGCAGACTGCTGAAAATGTTTCTATACAGAACAGGAAGTGTAAGACTATTATTAGGCCTAGTGGCCAAATGTGAAAACTCTAGGATTTCATGATTTTTTTTAAAACTAAATGTTACGGATATAAAAAAAAAAAAAAATACGTTATACAATAGGTCATTTTCTGATGACAAATTCCCTTTAAGATTTAAAAAATCTACCTTTGTATTAAGAAAGATGTGTTGAAAAATTGCTGCAGACAACCCATATTAGAAGATGGCACTTGACCACTAAAGTCAACCAATGACCTCAGAGGTCATGTGCTATTCCACTGACAACACTGATCAGGAAGAGCAGTGAATTACAAAGTCAAGTACATTTTTTATGTTACTTTATACAATCGGTGTTGATTTTTAGTTTTTTTTATGGAATTGGATAAATTACTTAATATCAGATCAGAATGCTCAGGAACCCCCTAATAACCCGGCCAATCAGCCAAATGAAGGTGCTGCATATTCTTAATTGTTTATCAGATGCGGTGAAGTACTTTTGGCAGTGCCTCACATTCTGAAGTAAAATGGAAAAAAAATAAAGTTCCATTGACTGCCAATGCTCATGAGTTCACGTACAGACTTTAAACTACAACTAAAGTAAAAGGAAGCAGAAATCACCACAATTTACTACAGGAGTGATTAATCGGTAACCAGTCCCTGATGACTGGAGCATGGCAAATGTGGTCCTTATTCACAAGAGGGATAGTAAAGTGTCCGATAACTAGAGGACAATTAGCAACATACCAAGAGCAGTAAAAATAACTGAACCTTTCCTGTAAAAAGTGGATAATTGACCACATGAAAACCAAAAACTTCATAAAAATGGAAATATACTAAGAGAAGCCTAGATAATTTTTTTCTGCTGTGATTATGTTTATACTGTATGTATTGCACATCCTGTAAAATTGATTTTATCACTACATTAATTAGCTTTAAACATATAAGCAAAGGTAAATAAAGTCCATTACCAAATACATTGCTACTCTGATTTTGCTTGGTTTCGGAGCTAGAGTAGAGCACATCTACGTGTGTACACAAGCTTCCCTAGGTTACTGACCATCTCCCTTTGCTCTGATTGTCCTAGCTGTTAACCATGATGACATTACTTCCTGCTGTGTGTTATCAGTAGAGCAGGAGCTTTTTTTTTAATCTATGGTACTTCTGCTCTTCTGTTTACACCCTTCTATTAGCAATGTCTCTCTAAGGCTAAGTTCATAAGGCATAATTGCGGGGTGTAATTACGCCCCGCAATTACGCCGTGTTCGGGAGCTCGCACCGATCAGCGCGATCCCCCGCGTGGCGGGGAAGCCGGCAGCCCGCCGGCCCCATAGACATGCATTACTCAGGTGCGTAAACGCCGTGAATAATTGACATGTCACTTATCTCCCCCCGCAGCGTATTGTGCGAGTGGGGAGAGGAGGCGTAATATACCAAATCACTGCTATAGACCCTCCCATAGCTTAACCATAAAGTGTGAGACTGGAAATTGCTATCAAGAGCAGGCACTGTGAAATACCATGGTGAGAACATCTCTGAAAATAGACACTACCCTCAACATTCTTTTTACATAGTAAAAAGCAATATTTGACTATTAGGCCATGTTCACATGGCTTAAAATGGGCCGTATTTCGGTCCGTAATTACGCACCGAAGTGCGCCAATTACGGGCGAACACGGCCCATTCATTACGGTAATTCACAGTTCTCATAGAGAACTATGGATTACGTCTCCTCTCCCTGCCCGGCGAATCTGCCGGAGGGGGAGATAATTGACATGTGAATTACTAGCGGCGTATACGCGCCACTAGCAGTGATTGTCTATGGGCCGGCGAAGTGCCGGCCCCCCGCTCACTCCCCCGCTCCCGTCCACACGTCGTAATTGCGGGGCGAAATTACGCCCCGCAGTTAAGCCGTGTGAACATAGCCTTATATAGATTTTTTTTTTTATTTGGTGGCTGTTTTTTTTTGGTTACCGTATATACTCGAGTATAAGCCGACCTGAGTATAAGCCAAGGCACCTACTTTTGCCACAAAAAACGGGAAAACTTATTGACTCGAGTATAAGCCTAGGGTGGGAAATGCAGCGGCTACTGGTAAATTTAAGAAATAAAAATGTAAACCAATAAAATTACATAGGCAGTTTAATGTCCCCTATAAGCAGGTATAGGCAGTTTAATATCCCCCATAGGAATGTATAGGCAGGTATATGTTCCCCATAGGCAGGGTATAGGCTGGTATATGTCCCTATAGGCAGGTTATAGGCAGGTATATGTCCTTATAGGCAGGTATATGTCCTTATAGACAGGGTATAGGCAGGTATATGCCTTTATAAGCAGGGTATAGGCAGGTATATGTCTCTATAAGAAGGGTATAGGCAGGTATATGTCTCTATATGCAGGTTATAGGCAGGGTATAGGCAGGTATATCTCGGGTATAGGCAGGGTTTAAAAAACAAAAAAAAACAAATACAAACAAACACTTACCTCGCTCCCTCACTGTCTGGTCTCCAGGGCTCGCTCTTCTGTCTTACGGGACAGGCCGGGTGATGTCATCAGGCCGCGCATGCAGCGTGATGACACACGCTGCCTGTGCCGGGAACTCCGGAAGTCCGGAGTCCACTGCGGAGCAGGGAGCGCTCGCTCTCTGCTTCGCAGTGATATCTCTTCACCTGTATGCGCTGTCAGGAGTCACATACAGCTGAAAAGATCGCAGACAGCACCCAGGCCATGACAGTGCCCAGACGCTGTTAGCTGACTCGGCCTTCAGTTATATGCGCTCCCTGAGGAATCGCATATGACTGAAGTGTCTCTGCCGGCGCCCAGGCCATCGCAGCGCCCGAGCGCTGACAGTGATGGTATAACCGAGAGGTTTTTCAGCACATTTTTGTGCAAAAAAAAGGTTAACTCGAGTATATACGGACTTAATTTTTTTACGTTTTTTTCTGTACATCCCTTCCTATTGCCTTATTTTTAAAAAATCTGATAGCAGGGCAGTGACAATAACTTGATGGTTCTCTTCCAGGCCACCATGGCCTGAGAGGGGTTAGTGTTATCAGACGCACCTTATAAGTATGAAAAAAAACCTCCCCAGTGCAAAAAAAAGTTTAAAACCATTAACCTTTTTCATGTTTGCTCTCGTCCTTTCCCTTTTTGCTATTGTAATCTTTTTTGGGGCCCTGTCCGAGAAAAATATTGTGCTTTAGGTCATTACCTACTATCCGTAATAAGGCTACATGTAGATAAGCAGCAGCGGTAAATTGAGGTTAGTTTGCCCTGATTCGGGTTTGTTTTAATATTTTTTGCTAAAAAAAGGACAAGTTGGGTCTAAAATGCCGAGGGAAGGGAAAAAAGATCCGTAGGGACAAATCCCAGGAAAGATCAGAGTATGCAATGAAATAAACCAAATTACCCACATTTTCCCCACCCTTGGTTGAACTTGATGGACACGTGTCTTCTTTCAACCGTACTATGTAACTGCTGTATTTTTCGGACTATAAGGCGCACATAAAAGCCTATGATCTTCTCAGAAATCGAAAGTGCGCCTTAGGCCATGTTCACACGGCTTATTTTGCACCGGATTTGCAGCCATATTTACAGCCGCAAATCCGGTGCGAAAACAGTTACAAACAATAACTGGCGTTTTCATTGATTTTTAATGGGAAATACTGTCGTGTTTTGACGAACTTATTCCTTTTGGTTTTCGGGCCGCAATCCCGTAAAAAAAAATGTGATGTGAAAATTTTTTGGACGGATGGGGGGTGGGGAAACCGTGGGAAAAACAGTTCCAAATACGGCCACACTTGTTGGCACTTTTTAAATGATTTGCCCTGATTCGGAAAATATTTACGATCGGCAACCCCACGAAATACGTTCTGAAATAACCGTGTGAACATCCTTAGCCCCGGTTCACAGGCTTTTTAAGCCGGAATTGCGAGCCGGATTTTCGTCCATTCAGGCTTGAAAAAGGGGCGGGGGGCGGCCCACCGCCCCATAGAATTCAATTACCCCCGGGGCTATTGCGCTGGATAAAAGTGCGTCACTTTCTCCCCACCCCCGACGGGGGGGAGGAGCAACGGGAAACCGTTCTCTTGGAAAAGGGGATTACCTAATTTTGGAATTGGTGCCTAAGAGGCAAACCGGCGCGCAGTACGGGCCAATCGCCGGGGAAAAAAAGCCCTAGTGAACGGCCCCTTATAGGATGCGCCTTTATATGAATCAATTCTTCACTTGGGGTTTTTTTGGCCGTGTTTTACAGGCTTATTCACCCCGGGTTTGCGAGCCCGGGTTGCCGCCGAAATTCCGGTGAATAAGGGGGGGGACAGGCGGGCGGGAGCGCGGGGTGGGGACAGCCCCCGGCCTATAGACAAAGCATTACTACCGGGGTCCGGCCGTAAATTTTGTGGTGGGGCACTTTTCCCCGCCCGCGGATTCGCCCCGGGGGGAGACGACGGAAAACATGTTCCTTTTGAAGAGTGGATTACCGTAATTACTCCGACGTTGGCGCCGTCTGCAGGCAAATCCGGCGCGGGGTACGGCGAAAACCGGGAAAATTAAACCCTGTGAAAAAAGCCTTTGGCCTGTTCACACGGGTAATTGCGGATTTGTGAGCCGGGTTCGCTAAAATTTTCCGCCGTGAATAAGGGGAAAAGGGAAGGGGGCGGGGCCCGAGCGCAGGCGGGGGCACCGCTCCCCGGCCCCCATAGACAATGATTGTTTCGGCGCATCGCGCCAGTAAAAATGCATGCACTTTTCCCCCGCGCGGATTTCGCCGGGCGGGAGGGCGACGGCCCCCTCTCTATAGGCATGGATTACGAATTACTCCCCCGGTGGGCCGTACTGCACGCAATGCGGGAGTAAAAGGCCCCCAATCCCGTGGAGAAAAAAGCGGGGGAACAGGGGGGTTGGGCCCCTTTTTTTCAGAACGTTTTTCGCTAATTTTAGTGACAAAATATTTTTCTGTTTTGAACTGAGCAACTGTTTACGATCGTAAATAGTTCCCTCATTTACAAATAGGCAAATAAGTGCCCCTAAAGGGCCGTTCCACGGTTTTTTCGGTGGGATTGGCGCCGAACGCACCCGATTTGCCTGCAGTACGGGGCCCAAACCGTCGCCCAATTTGGGAATCACCCCTCTTAAGGGCCTAAGTGACACTTATTTGCAAAAAGATTTGCAGTGATTTCGGAACGTATTTACACGGAAATCCATTTAATCAGTTTTTTGAAATCAGCCGGTGAACATACCTTAGCCGTTCACACGGCTTATTAAGACGGATTGCGAGCCGATTGCGCTCGCAAATTTACTTGAATAAGGGGGGGGGGCCCCCGGCCCCCTAGACTTGCATTATCCACGGAGTATTTCGCCCCCGGTAATGTGCATGTCCTTTCCCCCCCCCCCCCCGTGGGGGATTTTGCCCCGAGGGGGGAGAAGCGACGGAATCCCCGTTCTCATGAGAAAAGGTGGATTACGTTATTACGGCGACGGAGGCAAACCGTCTGCAGCCAAATCCGGGGCGCCAGTACGGCGCAATCCGCGCCGAAATAAGCCTTTTGTGAACAGCCCTTTAGTGACTTTTAAATTTGAAAACTGATTTGAAACCCGATTTCGGAACATTTTTACGATCTAAATCAGTTGCAAATCAGTTCCAAATCAGTGCACTAAATTTGCTGTAAAAAACTTTCTGAAAAAACCCAAAAAAAAACCCAAGTGAAAAATTTGATTCAATAAAGGCCTTTCGGCTATTGGGCCCTTCGTTCACACGGCTTTTTGGGTCCGGGGATTGGCGCCGTACCCCCCCCCGGGATTTGGTGCATTTCGGCCCCAACCCGTCAGAAATTTCGGAAACCCACTGCCTCATAGATAACATTGGATTCCGTGCCCCCCCCCCACTCGGCGAACCCGCCGCGGGGGGAAGAAAGGGGCCCGGGCACATTTTTAACGGCGGTATGCCCCTTAGATAATGACAGTCTATGAGGGGGGGAAAGCGGCGCCCCCCGCCGGCCCCGGGCCCCCGCCCCCGCCCTTTTTATTCACGCCCGGAAATTTCCCGAGCGCAATCGGGCTCAAAAAATCTCCCGTGAAAAAAGCCGTTGAACACGGCCAAAGGGGGGGCCCTTTTCACACGGTTTTTTTCGCCGGGGAAAATTGGCCCCCCCGCAAAACTGGCGCCGGTTTTTCCCCGGGAGTAGGGGTTTCCCAAAAATCCTTTCCGTAATTACGGAAAACCATTTCTCAGGGGGAGAACTGGGGTTTCCGCCCGCTCCCCCTCCCGGGCCGAATCTCCCGGGTGGGGGAAAAGTGACTTTGCAATTATCCAGGCGAAAAACCCCACCCCGTGGATAATGCAAGTCGGGTGGGGCCGGGGGGCCGGCCCCCGCCCCTTTTTTTAAGAGGGAAAATTTGCGAGCCCCCAAATTTCCGGCTCGCAATTCCGTTCGAATAAGCCGGGGTGAAAGGGCCAAAAAGGGCTTTTCAGAGGCCCTGTTTTTCAGAAATAAATTCCACGTCGGATTCCGACGTAAATACGTTCCGAAATCAGTTGCAAATCAGTTGCAAATAAGTGTCACTTAGGCCCGGTTCATACGGCTTATTCAAGCCGTAATTGCTGGACGGATCCCGCCCGCAATACGGCTTGAATAAGGGGCGGGGCCGGGGCGAGCGGGGGAGCTGCCCGCCGGCCCATAGACAATGCATTATTTACGGCGTGTACGCGCCGTAAATAATGTGCATATCACTTTTTCCCCCCGCGGCAGATTTGCCGAGCGGGGAGGAGCGACGGAATCCATAGTTCTCTATGAGAACTGTGGATTACTGTAGTTACTGGGACGGATTGGAGCCGTACTGAAGCGCAATCTGTCCCCGAATAAGCCGTGTTAACATGGCTTTAGTGTGGCACGTATTTCGCGACGGATTTACAATCCCCATTCATTATATGGCTAGATTCACATGGCTTAACTGCGGGACGTAATTACGCCGTGTGGCCAGGGGCGGGGCCGGGAGCGGGGGAGGGAGGGAGACTTTCATTACCAGTGGCGCGTATACGCCGCTTGTAATTCACATGTCACCTATCTCCCCCCGCGGCGGATTCGCCGAGCAGGGAGAGGAGACGTAATCCATAGTTCTCTATGAGAACTGTGGATTACCGTAGTTACTAGGACTTATTCAGCCAGTAATTTGCGCACTCCGGCGCGTAATTACGGACTGAAATACGTCCAGGTTTAAGCCGTGTGAACATGGCCTATAGGGTAAATCCGTCGCGAAATCCGGCCCAATAATTGACATGAACATTGTTTTTCCGGCCGTTTTGCGGCCGCAAATACGCGGCGGCAATACGGCACAGAAATACATGTCGTTTGAACGACGACACGTATTTCCCATTGAAACCAGTATTAAATGGCCTGCAACTTATTTCAGACTGATTTCGGAACGGATTTACGATCGTAAATATGGCGGCAAATCCGTTCCGAAATAAGCCGTGTGAACGAGGCCTAAGTGTCACTAAGTGTGGCACGTATATTGTGACGGAATTACAATCCCCATTCTTTACATGGGGTGGCAGGACCATTGTAAATCCGATCGTATTGAGGCCGCAATCCGCGGCCGCGATACGGCACAGAAATATGTACATGTATTGACTTTTGTTACAACTTTACAAGTTAAGAGTATTGTGAAAGTGTTGAATAAAGTTTGGCTTGCGGTCTGAGCTTTGTTTCATTTAATGTGCCGCAGCTTATAATCCGGTGCGCCTTATATATGAACCAAGAAGACTTAACAGGCGCTCATTGATAATGTGCCTTATAATCTGGTGCGCCTTATAGTCCGAAAAATACGGTATGTAAAAAGGGACACTTCTGTACAGGATGCTGTAGAAAAACCAGCGACAGTCTCATAAAATGGCTCAACAGGATCCTGGCAGGACACACGAAGGTAAATGGGACATGGTGGCATTGCTCATTTGGGTAGGGTTAGCTACTCCTTTAACAGTGAAGTGTTTTAAGCAAAAATAGGGAAAAAGCCAGCTCTGGGAATGGCTGAAGAGGAGAGCTGCCAACATTCTGGCAGGGAAAATGAACAGAACGCGCAACCAGGCTGGAGATCAATCCCAGTGGTCAAAATAGATAATGAAGTGGGCAATAGCGAAATGGAAGGTAAGTGATGGCCTTTGAAAGAAGAATCTGAAAAGACAGGGTGGAGAACAACCCCGCTAGGAAATGTTGGAGGCCAGAGTATCTGCACTGAAAAGAACATCTCAGATTGTTGAACAGAAAAATTAGGATTTTTGTACTTACTGTAACATCCTGTTCTCATCTGATTCATTGTGGGACACAGCACCTCGAGTATAGGCTCTCACCCTAGGAGGCCGACACTAGGCGGAAACCAAAAGTTACGGCTCCACCCAGATGGACTATATCCCTCCATATAGCTGTGGACCTTTTTAAACTTTGTCCTAAGTACTTTAGTCTAAGTATACTGCTAGGATAGTCTGCTGCAGACTAAGAAACACCGGCCACGTCATGACATGTTCATAGGAGATGAACTAAAATGGGTACCAACTCAGGGTTCCTGTGTTAGCAGACAGTGGTACTACTTACTGGTCTACAGTTGCAGTCAGTTCAGGAGACTGTGGACGCAAAACTTTACAACACTGTGCAATGAGGTCAAAAGGAGAAGGCAGATTCTCTGTCAGCCAAGTATCAATAGCAGGTGGCTGGACAACTGATGCTATGTTCTGGGGGCATGAACCCCACAAATGTGGTCTAGTGAGGCCCAAAGTCAATGTGGGGGCAGCTAGCCAGGGAAAGCACTGTAGCCATGTAGTCCCTGTCATAAAAAGAAGCAGCTAGACCGGAGAAGAGAGTGCAGCGAGAGCCTAAAAGAATAGGGGGAGGTGCATATAAAAAACTGATAGAAACAGCAGTCTTGAAGCAGACACTGTCTTCTTGCTACTTTTGTTCTCTACAGTGAATAAATGTTTAAAGGTTCCCCTTTCATAGAAAAGTGCCCAGAGGAAAATAAATGTAAAGAAAATCTTGTCAGTTTACCCTGACAGAACGAAAAGGGGTCAGGAGAGGGAAAGCAGGCAGGTTTTTTTTTGTGCTTTAAAAAAAAACAAAAAAACAAAAACAAAAAAAAAAAACCCTACCACCTGTAACTGCTTTAAAGTGAAAGATTAACCAGTACTCATCAATCCTGCTGCCATCGTACCAACATCACCAGAGTTCCAGTATACTTTACGTCTTTACACTCCACTTTGTGTTGCCATCTAGTGGCAGTAGTTACACCCATGATCGGTTGTGCCCTCTAATACCACAAGCGATGCATCGCGTTTGTCCGCTTTCAGGTTGTTGTCAGTCACTGGTACCTATGTGCTTGTTCCCTCGAAGTAAGCAGGTCATGGAGCTGTTGGACTTTATCTTTGTGCTGACGTACAGACGCACGAAGCAACTCAATTTCTCTGTGGGAGGCAGACACTTTACGTTCAGCTTCCTGATTGTGTTTCATCTGTGCTCAAAAGGGAAACATAGAAGCTTCATTTATAGAATTAAAAAAAATAAAAGTACAATGCATCCACATTTTAAGTTCTGATTACCAAAAAATAAAAGGGGAAACCCATAATAAAATGGCATTTCCAATTAAAAGCAGGGGCTGCTCTACTGAACGATGACAACCATAAGGCTATGTTCACACGGCTTAATTGCGGGACGTAATTACGCCCCGCAATTACGCCGTGTGGACGGGGGCGGGGGGGAGGGGGCGGGGGAGCTTAGCGGTTGGGGCCCGGCACTTCGCCGGCCCATAGGCAATCACTGCTAGCGGCGCGTATACGCGCTAGGAAATGACATGTCAATTATCTCCCCCCGGCGGATTCGCCGGGCGGGGAGAGGGACGTAATCCATATTTTTCTATGAGAACTGTGAATTACCTAATGAATGGGCCGTTTTCGGCCCGTAATTGGCGCACTTCGGCGCGTAATTACGGACCGAAATACGGCCCATTTTAAGCCGTGTGAACATAGCCTAACAACATTCCTTCTGTTTCCTATTACAGTGTTTTCACAGAAATCACGTTTTAGTTCACATTAAAGGGCTTTTTAACCATATTTATTACTTACACATCAAGCAGTGACTATTCATGCTTCCTGAAAACTATTCTTCATCTGCATCTAACAAATGACTAAGGTGCAGAAACAGAATTTACATTTGAAAAGAGCCAGTGATATATCCATAATATCACAAGATTGTATTACATAAGTCACTCTCATACTGATTGGTCAATGGAAGTGCAGCTAAGGAACAAGTGAGCACATGCACAGAACTTAAAGGGGTTGTCTCACTACATGGATTCATCTTACCTCAGTCCTTTTTTCTTGGTTTCACTTTGAATTCAGGGGCGTGTTTACTGGCTTCCACTAGGCTGCAGTAGAAGCCAGGTCTGTAGCTATAGCGACCAGTGCTGGCAGCCTATCAGGATAGATCAAACAGGTCCATAGCAACCTGAGGAGCTGATGCAGCTCATACAAGAGGGGATATCTAGGAATAGGTAGGACACTGGTAATGAACATATATTGCAAAGCGACTTGTTTTTGCAAGATCTTTAACATAAAAAGCAATCCTTGTAGTGAGACAACCCCTTTAAGTGCCTGATTTTAATGTCTGACATTATGACAATTAATGCTGAGTAGGGTATTTATTTAAAAGGTATGTTCCCATCTATTTATAGCATATTAATAGGATGAGACCCGCACATATCTTGAAAACGGGACCCTGAAAGTCTCCTGAACAACGGAGAGGAGGTGGCATTTGTGCGGCACTCCCTATTCATATCAATGGGAGTTCTGAGTACAGCCATGCACACCACTTGGCTGTATTCAGGACTTAAAAAGAAAAGAAAAGAGAACACTGCAGAATGACATGGAGCCTGCGCTTGTACATATCCTATGAATATGCCATAAATGGTTAAGATAGGAACATCCCTTCAGTTCAACATAAAAGGGGATATGCTTCCATGGTTATACAATAAAATAGTAAAAAGTGTAAGGAGTGAATACTCTTCTAGGTATATATGACATTGTATTATCTGCTCCAGATGAACTGCTGCCTGGCTCTTCCCTGGCATGGTCATGAGCCTACGAGTAGGAGCTTTTAAAATTCATGGAAAACCCTTTAACGCCCCTTAATTTTTAGTAATCTTTGAATAGTGTTCCGTCATTATACAATATTCCCTACCTCCAATGCTTCTTGCTGTATTCTTTGGGTCTCTAGTTTGGATACTGAATCTTCCAACTTTTTGAGAGTTTTTTGGTAGTCGTCTTCTTTACTACCAAATTGTTTTATTTCATTTGCCAGCCTTTCATTTTTCTCTCTCAACTGGTGAACAAGCGCTTGCAGTGCAACTTTAGCATTTTTTTCCTTTAAAAGTAATTCTTTGATTCTGGGGGTTAAAAAAAAAAAAAAAAAAAAAAAATTATCAGGAAAAATAAAAAGGGCCAATTATCTTCTCTGCTTGTAGTGTTAGAAAGAGACTGTAATCCAACTTTTCATTCTTCCTTAAGGTTTCTCTAATGGTTATATAAAGAGAGCTCTATGGATAAGTGCATTCAGAAAAGATTACAAAATACTGTAATTATTTCTTGTTCGGTTACATAAGAGAACCTTATACCATTTGTTTATTGGAACTACAATCCCTTTCATGTCCACACTATAATGTAGGTAGATTTAGGCAGGAGGTTGTTCTGTGTAGGGGAGAAAACAGGAGGTCAGGCAGGGTCAGGAGACAAAGAAACCTAATATTCTTCTGACAGCGTAAAGCAAAAATATAGTTCATGCTTTCATTTATGTTGTTTGCTGGACAAAAAGAGCAAAAATGTTACAAACAGAAAAGGTAAAAATGGGCTTTATGAAAGGGGTTTATACAATGGAGGGTAAATTGCCTTTCATTTCAGTGAAAAGTAATGTTTGATCTTGTCTGGTCATAAAAACTTTATGAATTACATAAATGTTGTTATTCTGCAAAGACCACATGACTCATTTTTGAAAAGTAGCACAGACAATGAGTGGAGGCAGTTTCCGCAGCAACTAATCCGATTTAGCTTGCATTTTGTAGCACAGGTTTAAAGCAAACAGCAATGACCTGGTCACTAAAAGCAAAGACTCCACTTTTTGCCTGGATTCATTTAAAAAAAACGTGGCCTTTATTTGTCCCGTACGAAAACATGTTTAACCCCTTCCCCCCACAGATATTTTTTTTTGTCATGTTCATTTTTCCCTCCCTGCCTTTCCAGAGCCATAACTTTTTTATTTATCCACCTACATATATGAGGGCTTTTATTTTGTGAAACAAGATGTACTTTCTAATGGTGTCATTCACTGTACTATAGAATATACTGAGAAATGGCAAAAGAACATGTAAGTGGGCAAATGTGAAATGTGGAAAAAAAAGCACTCACGCCAATTTTGCAGTAGTTTTGTTTTTTAGGGCGTTGTCTTCAGTGTAATTGAGCTTTTAATCGTATTCTACAGTTGATAAAAATCTAGCAAACCAAAATGTAGGTTTCTTTTTTTTGGTACGGAAAAAAACCAGTGAGGATCCCCTTTTTTTGCAGCTAAATTTACATTTTGTGGTACCATTTGGAATACAGCAAATTTTTTTTATCACTTTATTCCAAATTTTAAACGGACTTGAAAGACCAAAAAAACTGAATTTTGGCGTTTGTTTTTTTTTTTCTTCTAGGGGTTTTTCATGAATGGAACATTCGTTATTTTTTAATAGAAAAAAAATAAAACTTTAATACCCATTAAAATCTAAAAGTACCATATGCAACAGGTGAAATATGTATGGACCTAGCCGCTCAGAGACCAAAAAACACTGATGTGGTCAGCTATGCAGGTAGACAATGGGGTTTACGGCAGGAAGAAATCTGTCCCTGCAAAGCCCTTTCCTACTGTGGAGAACACCAAAAAGGGGCGCCCCACTCATCAATGCTGGACCCACACTAGTCAAAAAACCATAAAGGGGAAAGATGGCCCCAATACCCTTTCAAAAATTTCCTTAAAAATTTTAAAAGATATAAAAGAAATCTATACAACACCAAAATAAGGAAATAACAAAAAAACTTATCATGTAAGCCCCTGCGATACTTTTTGTAACAATTTTTTATTTTTTTTGTAAAATGGCAAAAGGGGGGTAAATTAAACTTTTATTTTTTGTTTTTTACTTTAACATTGAGTCCATCTAGGGTGCTCGACCACTAGGGGGCCCGATCGTTAATACAGCATATTGCATTGTGGTGGGAAGTAATAAAACGGAAAACACGGCGGCGATGAAACCTTCACAAGGCTTCAGCCACCGTGCACACTGATCAGGACCCCACGATCTGGCCAGGAGGTCCCAATCGGAGTGAGAAATGGTGCGCGACACAGTTTCTCTTTAACTTTAAAGCTGGTGTAAAAAATTGCGGCGTCTAAGAGGTTAAATAGCACAGAATAGACCAACTCCATTTCGTGCTGTTAACGGCGGGTGTCAGCTGCAATTGGCAGCCAGCAACTGCCGCCAATGTAGTGGAATTGCTCCAGTATGTCCAATGTCAGTATGGGGATAAAGCGCTCCTCTAGACCAATCAGGCAGAATTTCTCTTTTTTTTTTTAAACAAAAAAAATAATTTAATGCAGTCCTTTAGGAGGATATCTCATCAAGACAACTCCAGGAGTGTATTGAGGACCCTCTCCATCAGCGAGCTATAGTGGAGAGCAGCATGCACTGTACCCAGACCATGCATGTATTGTAGAGTTGGTCATTAACAGCCATTTTCATTTTTCGGTTTTAGTTAAATCCCTGCCTTCCAAGAGCCACAACCTTTTTATTTTTCAGTCTACATGGCTTGTTTTTTGTGGGACAAGATGCAAGTTTTAATGGAGGTCATTGACCATAACATATAATGTAATGGGGAACCCTAAAAAAATTCTGTATGTGGTGGAAAATGGAAAAAAACAAAGAAAAAACCAAAACGCAATTGCGCCATTATTGCGGGGGTTTAATTTTTATGGAGTCCACTTTTTGGTATAAATGATGTGTTATCTGCATTTTGCAGATTATTCTTTTCCACCTATGGACCTGTGTAAAGGCTCATTTTTTATTTTAATTTTAGTGTCGTTTTTATTGACACCATTTTGGGATACATACAACTTTTAGATCAATTTTGGTTCCAATGAAATGACCCAAAAAAACAACAAATTTCATTTTATTTCTACGGTGTTCAGCGTACAGGATAAATTAATGTCATATTTTTAAAGGACTGACTTTTACAAACACGACGATACCAATTAAATGCTACGTTTTACATTTTTTTTATTTTCTCATCAGTAAAATGGCAAAAGAGGGGTGATATAAACATATATATTTTTTTATTATTATTATTTATTTTAAAGTGCCATTGATTCCAGGGTGCTGTACATTCGAGGGGGTTACATACATTACATAAATCAAACAGTAACAGTGATAAAAGACAATTGGCACGACAGAGGGAGAGAGGACCCCCGCCCGCAGGGGCTTACAATCTACAAGGAGGGGGAAAGAGACAGGAGGTGAGGGGCAGACATGTCTGTGGAGGAAGTAGTGACAAGTTTAGTGAAGGTTATAGGCAAGCCTGAAGAGATGGGTTTTCAGGTTGCTTTTGAAGCTGGTGAGAGTGGAAGAGAGTCTGATGTGTTGGGGCAGTGAGTTCCAGAATGTGGGTGAAGCACGGGAGAAGTCTTGGAGACAGTTGTGTGAGAAGCTGATAAGGGGAGAGCAGAGGAGAAGGTCCTGTGAGGAGCGGAGAGTGCGTGAGGGGAGATATTTGGAAATTAGGGCAGAGATGTATGGAGGGGAGAGGTCATGGAGAGCCTTGTAGGTCGAAGTTGCTATATATATATATATATAAAATATATATTATATATTTAATATATATATATATATATATATATATATATATATATATATAAGGTTGAAAAAGCTGGAGCCGTGAGATTAGCTAATCACTGTGGTGCATTAGGTATATAGGAGTAAGCTGCTGCCAGACTATTTTGGTGGCGGCTTATCTGTCCTTAGAACACAAGGATATGGCATGACAAAATCCAAATACTTGATCCTTCTCTCTCCGGACAAAAGCACTGCTCAAAAAACACCAGGGGATACCGTAACTAGTATGCAACAGCAATCTTTAGACAAAAAAAAATAATTACAACTGAAACTAATGTTGTGTCTGATCTAACAGAGAACTGTAGATTGTAAGCCCTCGCGGGCAGGGTCCTCTCTCCCTCTGTTGTGCCAATTGTAATTCATCATTTATCATTGTACTCGTTGACATATGTTATGTATGGAACCCCCCTCGAATGTACAGCGCCCTGGAATCAATGGCGCTTTAAAATAAATAATAATAATAATAATAATAATAATTTAGGAGCTCTAGAATGGATTTTTACTTCCCTACATTGTGTACATCTTTGATAGGATTTTGTAATTACCACCAACACTCAAAGGGCCTGATTTATCAAACTGTCTAACAGTCAAGCTGTCTTTGTTGGCCATTGCAGACAATTAGAGCTCAACTTTAATTTCTTATGGTGCTCTGGAAAATTGAAAGTTGAGTTCAGGTTTGTTGCTGTGGGCAGTCTTACAAATAGACAATTTTGACATATGAGGCCTTCTGTTCCTTTCTAACCGTTTCAATAATTTATTGTGCCTGAAAAAACACAATAGCCTACTCTTCAATACTTACGGAGGTGTACTCACCGGTCAGTAGTGTACATGGCCATGCTGTTAATGTCCTTCTCTTCCTTTGCCTGGCTTTGTACTTCTTTGATATTTTCGGTTAACTTCACCACGAGTTGTTCAGCCTTCCACCAACGCTCTCGCTCCTGATCCAACTCCTGAACAAGCGACTGCAGAATAAAAGTCAGTTTAATTTCCTTAAAATGGTCAATGCTTATTGTCACTTGACTGACAAAATGTATGGAGCAGCCACTTACTCTGTAGGTGGATTCCTCTGCTGGACGGGGACTGGGCACTACAATATTTCTCACCCTTCTTGGAGATCTTGTAGTTCCTGACATTTTCATCTTGTTGTGTTCTGTGCTGTCTACTCTATCTGTCGACAAGCTGCTTGGACTTTCATCTTTCCTATAGGGGCTGGGGCTTTTCTCTTTCTTTGCCGTGCTTTGCCTTGGTATAATAAACAATAAAATACCATTATTTAGCCTGCCTACCACACTGAACGGTCTAGTGGGGGAAGAAAATTACAGGCTTATAATACAAGACATATCATGACACAATGAAGTGCATCCCTATAAGCAGAAACATTGGAAAAATATGGAAGAAGTGACCATGAAGATATTTATGTAGAGAGGCACAGTGGATCAATGATTATTGCTTCTGATTATAGGCACTGCCATATAGAGCTTTAAACTATAGTCAAGTCACATTATTATGAATATGTCCTACTTTCAATTTTGGAAGTACGTAGCGCATGAAAAAAGTCACATGTTGTGAGCTGGCTTGGTGGGTACATAAGCAGTATGACAGGCTGTCACAAAACGCCATAAGGGAGTGGACATGGTCGAAAACAAAAGTTGAGCTAAACCTAATGCATATAGGGTTCCAAAACAGATCGCTACACATCTGCTAAGAAAGTTACATGGGCAGGAAAGGCTTTCATTTTAATGTCAGTATCTGAACTGGACGACCACCAATTGATTAAGTAATGTTTTCTGCTTTAACGAATAGATGGAAGTTTGCGTGTCAGGTGAAAAATATCAGAGAAGAAACACCCTGCAATCATCACTAGAAAAATCTGATGGTGGCATTCTCTGGTCACACTCTTCTATGTATTGGGCACCCTCAACCGATTTAGGTTAGTCCATCCTTGCAGATCACATAAACCCATACATGCTGTGTTCCCTGGGGTGGATCGCCTCTTCCAGCAGGACAATAGGACGTAGCTAGTAATGTCTGACATGGGTTGGAAGAGCAAGACCAAGACTGTTAAGCACTACCATGCCCCCCTAATTCTCCAAACTTGAACCCAAGTGGTCATCTGTGGATCCTTCCCCATGCACTGCTATCAACATGGCTCCAGCTTACTGTGACAATCTACCAGGACCTTATCAAGTCACTTCCAGCCTGATGGCCAAGTTGCACACAGCAAATACTTTAGATCTTAGCTGGTGGTCTTAACAGTGTGACTTGAAGGAATAACAAGTAAAGAATCCTGCCTGGAGCTTGTATTCTGCCCATGTGCTTGTATGAACTTTTCTCCAGAACTTTTTCCAAGAATTCTTCATATGACTGCAATTAGTATTCTACACATTTTAATGAATGATGTTTTCCCAAGGGTTCCCTCAAATTACTGAAAAACATGTTGACAGATTTCTTCTGGTGGAAATGGCAATATTGTCACTAGAGGGGCTCACACAATAACTAAATATTCTTTGTACAGGGCAAAAAGAAGCACTAATGGGCATACCTGCTTATAGATTTTGGTCTGCTTTTTTTGAAGACCCTGGCATTTGGGAATATGGCTGCTTTTTCGAGCGCTTGGGATTTTGCTACTTTTTGTGATAGAGGCTGTCACATTTTCCTTGCTGCTTTCACAGTCACTTTCAGTTGTTAGGTCAGTGTCTCTCTTAGGTTTCAATATCTTTTCTTCCTGGTGCATTTTGGAATTGGAGGCCTATAAAATATACATAAACACATAATAAAACCTAATTTTTATAGACTTTAAATGTGAAGAGAAGGAAAAATAAATAGAGGTCATGGAAAATAATAAATTCTACTTTCAAACCTTCTTCAAAAGTTCTGATATCTGATCTTCTAACTTCTTAATCCTCATTTCTCGCAGAATGTTGTTAGCATCTTGAGTTTTCCTAAAATCCTGCTCAGAGGACAATGTAACATCCGTAACGCTACTTTTACTTTCCGAACCAGAAGTAATTGGTCGTTTTCGGTACTGCGATAAAACCTTATCAATTTGGGGTGTTACAACTGGAAACTTGGAAACCCAAGGGAAAACATAAAATTGTTAACCATGAAAAAAAATCATTTAAATTTAAAAACATTTAACCCCTATTGTTTTCACTGGGGGGGAAAAAGCTATTTGGATGTTCCATCCCACAAAAACAGTGACCCGACACTTGGATTTCCAACATATACAGCTGACAGATACAACTGTATAGTGTGTGTATTATAAACATTTCAATATGGAGGGTCTTTTTTTGGAACTCACTACTGCACCATTACCCCACACATACCAGCCCAATGAGGGCCAAAGGATTGGGAATGGGGCTAAAAAAAATTTCAAAAATATCTTTATCATACAGCAGTGCCAAAAAAGGGAAATTTTTCATTTGGGGAGGTCGTGGTTAAGACTTATAACCATAGTTGCTTCACTGAAAATTTACATATATCCAAAAAAAAGGCTCATAGAAAAACGTTCAATTCACACTGACTTACTGACAAAATGCACTGTGAAAATAACTGTAGCAGCTGTTGTACTTTCATATACTTGTTCACATTTGGAGAAACTACACTTTGCAATTTGGTTGACTTTGACTCTGTGAGATTTTATTGTACTTGGATGTTACAACACTGTTAGTCCACACGGCAAGGTTTTTTGGTCAGATAGAAAAAATCAGTTCAGCAGTCTACACTGAGCGTATTTTCTACTGGTCCGGTTTTTATGCAGATGATGAACATTTGAATGAATGAGGGGGAACGGTGAATCCGCAAACCGCAGACGCGTCCCCCAAAACCATCCAAAAGACGATAAAATACCACCCGGACTCTTAAGTCAGAATCAGAACAGTATGTTGTTACTGCTGTGTGTATGGAGCCTAATACTTTATCTACCATAAACATAACATTTACCTCCAAAAAACCAAAACCAAGAACCACCTATACTCATTAAAACAACAACTTTTTGGCTTTTGTTCCAGGGTTATTTCGGGCTATTTAGGGAGTATAAACGTCCGCAAATACGCCCCAAAATACGTTTTCAAAAAATGAAAAATTTGATTACTTTGATTCCAATGAAAATCCCTCGCATTCACAGAGCGTTTTTTTCGCGACGTATTTTGGAAAAATAGCCCGTAAATACGATCAAAAATTTAAGCCCCCTGTCATTATTGAGGCTAATTTAAAATGTAAATCCCCCATAAAAAAAAATGGGAATTATTTTTCGACGCAAAAAACGTGCCACACTTTTTTTACACGTATTTGAAACGTTTCGGGACGATTTCGGACTAAATATTTCCTAAAATACCCCAAATAAGCCGTGTGAACATAGCCCTTTTTAAAAAAAGAATAATAAAATATATACTAAAACAAATTTCATAAACAATGTTACTAAAAAGTGACTGCTAAGGGCACAAAAATTTCCAGAACCCCAGCAATTAATTACAAAAAGTATAATGCCAAAAACTCCATCATTTAATAATAAATTAAAGCATAAAGCCCGAATAGCACCAAACAGCCCCTAACATTGTATACATCTCTCCATTCCTACACCCTCTCTAAACGTCCTGTATTTGTATATTATTTTGAAAATGCAAATAAAAACGCCTTTGGTAATGTTCACACAGCTTATTGCGGCGCGTATAGTATGTGCCGCAGTACGCCGGGTGTTTAGGTACCACAGGCTAATCAGTGTGTAATTCCAAAGTCCGGGGAGGGGGGGGGGAGGGACCAGGTGCCGACCCCATAGACATGCATTGTCAGCGGCACGTAATCGCCGCTAACAATTCACATGTCAATTCTCCCCCAGCGCATATGATATGATCGTATTGTACCCGCGGGGGGATGACGCATATATAGTGCACAATGCGTGGCGAAATTCGTGGCAAAATACGCAATTTAAGCCGTGTGAACATACCCTTTAAAAAAAAAAAAAAAACAACTTGATGTTGAAGGAAAACAGTCCACCTCTCTGAACAATGACTGACAGACTGTGGTTGCTGCTGTGCAAAAAGTTCATCATCAACAGATTAAGAAACGGACAGACTCCATGGCTGGAAGAGTCATGACTGTTATTGAAAAGATAAATATCCTCCTGAGACAGTAACATTTTGAATTGATCGACACTGGAACTAATCCTCAAAAATACAACTTGCCTAATAACTGTGCACACAGTGTATGTATTACTATAGCTTTAGTCCTTTGTGTACCTGCTTCTATGATTATGGAGGAGAAATACTGGTTTTTGTACTTTCATTGTTTAACAGATGTTTTATTCAATGGCAATACACAAATGATCAAATACAATAATGACTGTCAACAGTGTGTTTATTTTCCACTTCAATGAGAAACTCTTAGTTTAGTAAAACAATTTTCAATTCTATCAATTGGAAATTGAATCTTACTGCAATTTTATGAAAATGTGTACCATGCAAGGCCCAGCTTAGCAGTAGCTGTTACTTTATGGAAGCTGAAAAATAGCAAACATGGCCTAAAATGATGAAGACTTCAGTTGTATTTATTCTTTTGGAACATTTTAAGAGCTTTAATCCCCTTTCTTAAATGGCCAGACATTCTTTAGCAGTTCTGTGCATCTGGTGGTTTTATAGCCCAAATGTTCTTTCTTATTGAATTGCTAAGAATATTTCTGTGTATTTTTTATTTCACATATGGCACTTTATTTATACCTTTCTTTTTTAACAAAAGTAAAAATTCACTCTAAAATTAAAGGGGGTTATCTCACTACATCGATTCATCTTACTTCAGTCCTGTTTTCTTGGTTTCATTTTAAATTCAGGGGCGTGTCTACTGGCTTCCACCAGGCTGCAGTAGAAGCCAGGTCTGTAGCTATTGCAACCAGTGCTGGCAGCCTATCATGAGAGATTGAACAGGTCTGTAGCTATAGCAACCTGAGGAGCTGATGCAGCTCATACAAGAGGGGATATGTAGCAATAGGTATGACACTGTTAATGGACACATATTGCAAAGTGACTTGTTTTTGCAAGATCTTTAACATAAAAAGTAATCCTTGTAGTGAGACAATCCCTTTAAGTACTAGATTGGATTTTTATTACGTATAGTCTTGAATGACTGGCACAGTTATAATAATAGTTTGAGGTGGCACAGGCATCTTTTTGTAAAAAAAATGCGTAATATATGCAAAAATGTATATGAAATATATTAAGTAGCAGGAGAACATTCAGTTCAATACGTTGATGTGTTGGAAGCAGGAAAAATGGGCAAGTGTAAGGAACCGAGGGTCAAATTGTGATGAATGGGTCAGAGCATCTCCAAAATGGCAGGTCTTGTAGAGTGTTGCTGGTATGCAGTATTTACTAGCGAACAAACAAGATTAGAGGAATGAGCCGAAGACAGTGTCAAAGGCGTCCAAGGCTTGTGTATGACTGTGGGAAAGAAAGGCCATCCAGTAGAACACAATACTTTAAAGATCATGCAAACTGTGACAGCAAGGTGCTGGTCAGAGCGCCTAAACTGATTCCTGTCAAGTGCCAGGAAGAGTTAAAATGGGCACAAGAGCATCAGAACTAGACCACAGAGCACTGGAAGTGGCCAGATCCCAGAAATCATGTTTTTTTGTACATCCTGTGGACTGCTGGGTACATGTGCATCACTTACCAGTTAAGAAATAACACCAGGGTGACCTATGAGAAGAAGGCAAGTCGGTGAAGCAAGAGTGATGCTCTGGCCAATGTTCTGCTATGCAGCCTTTGTTACTGGCATTAAATGGATGTTACCTTGACATGAACCACCTACTCAAACATTGTACAGCAACATACACCTACGTATGGCAGTGGTATTCCCTTGTGGCAGTGGCCTCTTTCAGCAGGATAAAGCGCCCTGCCACACTACAAAAATTGTTCAGGAATATTTTCCAAATCTCAATCCAATCAAGCATCTATGGGATATGCTTCACAGCCTTTTGGCAAAGATGAAGTGCATTCCCTATTCTTAACAGAATCCATCAGGATGGTAGTGTATGTGCACCTCGGGCTAAGCTAAGCGCTGTGGAGTCTGAATCGGAGCCTATTTTGCAGGAGTCGGAGTCGTCATAAAAGGAACCGACTCCCAAAACATATAATTAGTTGGTCCTGTAAGTTCGATGCAAAGAGCAAGAGGAATTGGGTCCGGCCAGTGCTACTACTCCCATATCTTCAGCCTTATCACATGAGGAGTGTAATTGATGACATGGAGCAGGCAAAGCGCTGCCCCAGGGGAAAAGACTCTGCTCCTATGGCAAAATTTTTTCACCTGTTTTCAAAGAAGTATAAGAGTTTAACCATTCATCAAAACCGACTGTGGCTGAGGCAATTCCTTTATACCCTGACATTGTTAGAGATGTTGCCCATGTAGTCACCGCTTTGCCCCCAACCCAAGTTAGTGTAGAGAGGCCGTTCTCTAGCCCGGAAATAATGAGATCAGATGTGAAGTCATGTATGCAGGATCTGATGGAGGCAATACTATTTCTCAGAACAAATTCAGAGACTCCACGAATGTTCCCGCAGTGTTTTGTATATTTACAATTTTTTGGTGTTCTAAAGTCATATCCAATAATTATATTTTACACTGTCAAGCAAAATGGTAACGTTGTTTTGAACTTGTGACTTTCAGGCTCCATGTCTCTTCATCCACTACAGCTTTGTACATGAGGCTACTGTAATTTTATATACAGTCATCTTACCGATCTTATACATAAATGTGTTCTGCAGATTCTTTCTTGTAACTGCATTGTTACTGTTTTGTTCCTCAAAGTCAAATTGTTGATTTTTATTATTTGGTTTGCATTTGGAAAATCCACCTTTTGGTTTTCAATACTGCCTGAATCCTTCTGGGCTCTGGATCAGATTCAAGCATTTCTTGACTAAAATCTCATCTCAGGTCTCTTCTACACATTCCCAATGTTGGTGCAGACTGGAATTGGATACAAATACAGCTTTTTTTTTATCAACTCTACCCACAAGTGTTCAAAATATCAAAACATTGTTACCCTTTTGCTTTTCAGTGTCTGTTCTACCTAAATAGCTTGATTATTGTATCATAAGGTGATAAACCGCCTGATGTTTGGCTTGCCGACTCCACAGCCCTGCAATTAACACCGGGGTCCTCCTAATCAAGGACACTAGGTATCTTGGGCTTGAAAGCCGAAGGTGTGTGACATGCCCCAGAAGTGGTGACCTGGGATGCATTAAGGTGTAATCTCACCATAGACTTTGATGGCATAATCAAGAAGATAAGCCATTAAAGTGTGAAAGGGGCAGGTCCCACCACTGGGACCCGCACCCATCTTGGGAGCAAGCCCCTGACAGCTATGGCTCAAAATGCAGTCAGTCGTGCTTGCGCACGGATTTTCATTCTGTTTCATGGGAGTTTGAGCGCTGTGTTCAGCCTTACTCGGAACACCAATAGAAGACAATAAAAGATCGTGTGGAAGCATCTGAGACCTGCACCTGTTAGACCTTGATGGCATATCCTATGTGTGGATGGTCAGAACACTCTTTTAACCACCAAACTCACCATGACGTATTAGTACATCATGGCGGCATTAATGAAGTATGCGCTCACTCACTGAGCCTTCTACATACGCAGCAGGTACTGGCTTTTAGATACAGCTGACACCAGCAGCTAACAGCAGAGATCTGCGCCGACTCTGATCTCTGCTGTTGAACTCCCTAGACACCACAGCGATTGCGGCTGCAGTGTCTAAGTAAATGGGAAACGGTACACTCGAATCAGCACCTCCGCAGTGAGATCATGAGGTACCAATCATTTAACATGGCGGCTGAAAGCCTTGTGAATGCTTCCATTGCTGCCATGTCTGTGATTCTAATAGCAGACAAACAGGTAGTTACTCTTACGCGTTTCAGGCATAGTATAGTTGACTACACATGCAAAGTGGTTAAAACAGAAAGTGGTATCCAATCCAATGCAGGATAGTAAGCACAACCAGCAATACATTTAAATCTTCAAGTGGTTGTCTCACTACAGGAATTGTTTTTTTCATTAAAGATCTTGCAAAAACAAGTCACTTTGCAACATATGTCCATTAACAGTGTCCTACCTATTCTGAGATATCCCCTCTTGTATGAGCTGCATCAGCTTCTCAGGTTGCTATAGCTACAGACCTGTTTGATCTATCCTGATAGGCTGCCAGCAGTGGTTGCTATAGCTACAGACCCGGCTTCTACTGCAGCCTAGTGGAAGCCAGTAAACACGCCCCTGAATTCAAAGTGAAACCAAGAAAACAGGACTGAGGTAAGATGAATCAATGTAGTGAGAAGACCCCTTTAAGCATAAGAAATACAAAAACATTATGGGCCTCATGTATGAAAACAGTCTAGTTCGAAGACTTTGTGTTACCCATAACAACCAATCAGAGCTCCCCTTACATATTTTTAGAGCACTATATGAAATGAAAAGGGAGCTCTGATTGGTTGCTATGGGCAACCAAGAAAGTCTTAGACCGTTTTCATACCTGTCCTCCTATTTTTTATCAACACATTATACAGAGCAAAATTCAAGAAAATATTTAATAGTGCAAAATTAAATCTGTGCATTGGACCAACCCAAACGGGACACAATGTTTTCAGATGGAAGATCCAATATGCTTTGTGACTGGAAACTTTATGCACATGGTCTCCATCTCTTGTAGGAAAAGTGACCTGTTCTATACCTTCGCACACTGTGTATCTGAGAGATGACAACTTAGGCTATGTTCACACGGCTTAAAATTGGACGTATTTCAGTCCTTAATTACGCGCCGGAGTGTGCAAATTACGGCTGGAATACGTCCAAGTCATTACGGTAATCCACAGTTCTCATAGAGAACTATGGATTCCGTCTCCTCTCCCTGCTCGGCGAATCCGCCGGACGGGGAGATAATTGACATGTGAATTCCTAGCGGCGTATACGCGCCGCTGGTAATGCAAGTCTATGGGCCGGCAAGGAGCCGGCCAACCGCACCCGCCCCCGCGGCGTAATTGCGGGGCGTAATTACACCCTGCATTTAAGCCGTGTGAACCTAGCCTTACTCTGACTTTTAAATGGCATGAAGTGCTGCCAACATACTGAACATGGCATTTGTTGCAAGTAATTACCGTATATACTCAGGTATAAGCCGAGTTTTTCAGCACAAAAAATGTGCTGAAAAATCCCTCCTCGGCTTAGGCAATGTTCACACGGCTTATTGCTGACGTAATTGCGGTGACGGATTTAGCCCCGCAATTACGCCGGCAGCCGTGCAGCGGGGGCGGGGCGAGGGGCCGGCATCTCGCCGGCCCCATAGACCTTCATTATTCACGGCGCGTACACGCCGTAAATAATGTGCCTGTCACTTTCTCCCCGCCCGGCGAATTTGCCGAGCGGGTAGGAGAGACGGAATCCATAGTTCTCTATGAGAACTGTGGATTACCGTAATGGCTGGGACTGATTTCAGCCGTATTGGAGCGCAAATACGGCACTAAGTATGGCTGAAATCAGTCCCAGAATAAGCCGTGTGAACGAGGCCTTATACTCGAGTCACTGTCGGTGCTCAGGCGCTGCGATGGCCCGTGCGCCGGCAGGGACACTTCTGCTATATGCGACTCCTTTGGGAGTGCATATAGCAGAATCC
The DNA here is from genome assembly GCA_025379985.1 of Phyllomedusa bahiana. Lineage (NCBI taxonomy): Eukaryota > Metazoa > Chordata > Amphibia > Anura > Hylidae > Phyllomedusa > Phyllomedusa bahiana. The sequence goes on along the minus strand of JAODAL010004681.1, from coordinate 23,238 downwards.
CGAGTAGGCGGACAGCGACGAGCACTACCGTGGCCCGTCGCTGTCGGCGATCTCTTCCCCTGTATGCGACTCCTCTGGGAGCGCATACAGGTGAAGAGATACCACTGCGGTGCAGAGAACGACTGCTCCGCAGTGGACTCCAGACGGCCACAAGCAGACTCACGGCTGTCCGGAGTTTCCGGCACAGGCAGCGTGTGTCATCACGCTGCGTGCACGGCCTGATGACATCACCCTGCCTGTGCCCCAAGACGGAGAAGAGCGCCCGGGAGGCCGGACAGCGAGGGAGCTGCCTATACCCTACCTATAAGAACATATATCTGCCTATTCCTGCCTATAGGGACATATACCTGCCTATAAGGACATATACCTGCCTATAACCTGCCTATTCATGCCTATAAGGACATATACCTGCCCATAACTGCCTATGGGGGACATATACCTGCCTATGGGGGACATTAAACTGCCTATACCTGCTTATGTAATTTTATTGGTATCCATTTTTTAAATTTACCAGTAGCCGCCACATTTTCCACCCTAGGCTTTTACTCGAGTCAATAAGTTTTCCCAGTTTTATGTGGCAAAAGTAGGTTCCTCGGCTTATACTCAAGTATATACGGTAAATAAACTACATAAGTGGTGTTACAATTTATACAGCTCTTTATCTCATGTGTAATTTTAGTACTGGTTGAAGTGAATTGTTTAGATATATGAATAAATCTGCAACATGTGCATCTGGGATGGCTGCACTTAAAACAGCCCAGATTCACAAACCAAGAGAGCTTGCTTTCATTAATCGCAGAAAGCATTGATGGAGATCGGGTGTTCCCCAGGGTTACAGCTCTTCTAGACACGCATCTACATGCTTTCTGGGGAATTTGATGATATGATTGATTATTATACAACACTGGTTAGCTTTTATAAAAAAAAATAATAGAAATATCTGTAAATTCCACTGAATAGGAAACTTTATAACATCCAGATAACTTTGTTGCCGCAGCCTAGTTAATAAAGCTTGAGATTCATGAATAAATTCCTCATCTCTAGAACAATTCCTTTTAAATTTGTTCGCCTAAGGCCCCGTTCACACCCGGCTTATTCACGGCGGATTTGTGCGCCGTATTGAGCGCACAAATCCGCCGTGAATACGGGGCGGACGGGGCCGGAGCGCGGCGGGGGCCCGCACCCGGCCCCATAGACAATGCATTGTTTACGGCGCGTCCGCGCCGTAAATAATGTGCATGTCACTTTCCTCCCCCCGCGGCGGATTTGCCGAGCGGGGAGGAGCGACGGAATCCACTGTCTCTATGAGAGCAGTGGATTACCGTAATGACTCCGACGGATTGGCGCCGTATTGAAGCGCAAATCCGGCGCGGAATACGGCGCCAATCCGTCGGCAAATAAGCCGTGTGAACGAGGCCTAAAGGGACACTTAATTGTGTGCAAAGGATGACACTGATGGGCATGTAGAGTCAAATTACCAGCGGTCTTCCGAAAATGTTTTCTTTCTATACAGTTTGACATATTGTTGCCAGTTAATGTCAGGTCTAAAAAAAAGAGATGGAATTTGTTTCAAACAAAAAGTAAGGCTATGTCCACACTGCTTAGGAAAACGATCGTATCTTTGGCGCTTTTCATTTTTTAAAAGCTCTGAAGATATGATCGTTCCTGTAGCCCCATAGACGACAATGGAAAAGACGAGCTGCAGTCTCCACAGCTCGTCTTTTTTCTGCTCGTCTTTCGGCAGCGGCGTGTTATACAACATGTTGTATAATACGCCGGGGCTTCTTGTTTTCTTGCCGTCTTCCCACACAATACTATTGTATGGGCAACGTCAGGAAAATGAGAAGCGACCGCGGTTTTTGCACAAAGCGTGACAAAAGCTGCGGTCCTGCATCAGAGAAAAAACGTCCGCTTTCAGGCCGTTTTTTGTCCAATGCAGTGTAGACATATCCAAAAAGACAAACCAAATGTGTTACAATTAAAATATCTTATTAAATCTGGTATGGCCATCACCCCCTCCTCCCCCAAGCATTAGAAGGTTGTCTATGTAACGGCCATAGCAGACTATGTGAGAAAAAAAAAAAACTGCCCTGTTGGAATACATAATGCAATTCCCACCAGGCCTTATAAATTATGGTCAGGGGAGAAGGTGAGAATTTAGCTCCCATAGCCGCACCAGTTGTTTGAAAGAATAATTGTGATTCAATCATAAAAAAAAGCTGCGTTTAAGTAAATAATGAACAGCCTGTATAAGTAAATAAATTCATGACTCTGCATTATGTGGGATAGAAGTATTAAGTGATGTCTCCTGATACTATGGGTTGCGTGAAAGGGGGGAAAATCTTTTTATGTGTTTTTGAAAAACCTGCAGGGACCTGCACCCATCAGTCTTTGATGTCATATTCTATCAACCTAGGATATGGCATATCCTAAGTCTATGGTGGGAACACCACTTTAAGCTCACAAGGTTGTCCAGTTTCCCTTCATGCATTATGAAAATTTGCACAAAGGCATTTCTCACTTCCAATCTTGCCTGGCCAATCAGCATGGCAAGATAAAAGGAATGGTTACAGATTTGGCTTGGAGCCCAGTCTGTAGTCACACTGTACACTTATTTATTTTATATGTTTGCTGTGCGCCATGTCACATTTGTCACTTAGCCCATGTTCACACGGCTTAAAATGGGCCGTATTTCGGTCCGTAATTACGCGCCGACGTGCACAAATTACGGGCTGAAAACGGCCCATTCATTACGGTAATCCACAGTTCTCATAGAGAACTATGGATTACGTCTCCTCTACTTGCTCGGCGAATACGCGGAGGGGGGAGATAATTGACATGTGAATTACCAGCGGCGTATCCGCGCCGCTAGTAGTGATTGTCTATGGGCCGGCGAAGTGCCGGCCCCCCGCTCCCTCCCCCGCCCCACGGCGTAACTGCGGGGCGTAATTACGTCCCGCAGTTAAGCCGTGTGAACCTAGCCTTAGATGCATCAGGATGCAATGTCCATAGAGGATGTCCCTCCTGATGTCTAGAAGGAAAGAGGCAAACATGTCTTAAAGGGACCCTGTCACACAGTTATGCCCCCCTTGCTGAGGACAGCACAAGCTAGTGTCAGACCTGCTGCTTCCAGCGCTGTGTCCCTAATTTTGTAAGACAATGTAGTTTTAGGCCATGTTCACACGGCTTAAAATGGGCCGTATTTCGGTCCGTAATTACGCGCCAAAGTGCGCAAATTACTGGCTGAAAACGGCCCATTCATTACGGTAATCCACAGTTCTCATAGAGTACTATGGATTACGTCCCCTCTACCTGCTCAGCGAATCCGCTGGGCGGGGAGATAAGTGACATGTGAATTACCAGCGGCGTATACGCGCCGCTGGTAATGCAAGTCAATGGGCCAGCGAAGTGCCGGCCCCCCACTCACTCCCCCGTCCACATGGCGTAATTGCGGGGCGTAATTACGTCCCGCAGTTAAGCCGTGTGAACATGGCCTTAGAGTATTTAATGCTCAAATCTGGCAGTTTGCAGCCAGAAAAGAATCCAGCTTATTCATGAGCATGTGTTAGCCCCGCCCACCTGACAGATTCACATTTCTACCTATTCAAAGTAATAGGTTAATAAGTTATGAAGTGGGCGGGTCATGAATTAAACTGATTCTTTATGACTCTTTTCTAGCTGAAGACTGCCAGATTTAAGCATTAAATACTCTAAACTGCTGCATCTTACAGAATAAGGGGCACAGCGCTGGAAACAGCATATCTGACACAAGCTTGTGCTGCCCTCAGCATGGGGGGGCATAACCTATGTGACAGGATCTCTTTAACACTATATTTACTATTTTGCCGTAGGCAAACTTAAACTCTATCAGTTCTCTATCTGTTAAACACTAAAACGTAACTTTTATTATGTATAACTCTTAACCTCTATACACACTATTTAAAAACCTGATCTCTCACCTCATCATTTAACCCTTTTTGCTTCTGAAAGAGGGAATAACTCCCTTTCTATTATCAAGTCTGGTGGAACCCCACCTACTAACAGGGGAGCCTTATATCTATAACAAATTACTGACTCCAGTAAGGGATCCCAAGCCTACCACCTGGGCAGTCGTCCCCAATCTCATGGACACAGAACAAATAAGGCCCCCCTTGTGACACCCCTGCAGCAGGTGACACTTGTAGACACTGCATTGATTCATCTTACCTCAGTCCTGTTTTCTTGGTTTCATTTTGAATTCAGGGGCGTGTTTACTGGCTTCCACTAGGCTGCAGTAGAAGCCAGGTCTGTAGCTATAGCAACCAGTGCTGGCAGCCTATCAGGAAAGATTGAACAGGTCTGTAGCTATAGCGACCTGAGGAGCTGATGCAGCCCATACAAGAGCGAATATCTCAGAATAGGTAGGACACGGTTAATTTACATATATTGCAAAGCGACATGTTTTTGCAAGATCTTTAACATAAAAAGCAATCCCTGTAGTGAGACAGCCCCTTTAAAGATTAAAAGTAGAAAGTCATTTTCTTCAAGATGAAGTATTTATTAGGCCTGGTTCACATCTGCCTCGGAACCTCCAACGCAGAGTTATAACGCACCCATTTAACAACGGACACAAACGCCGTCTGATAGAAAATAGCAAAACTTGCTGCGCTATTTTTTCCATCAATCCCAATGGAACTTGCAACAATGATTCTGAAAGGAACTTCTGATGCAAGTGTGAACCTAACCTTATAAAGTTTACCATTTTTGCATACAAATAATGTCACAAATTATACGGAATGCTTGTGTGAGAATCGTAAAATTCAGAATGATTACCTTTGGGTCCTTGTATGCTGTATCACAGTCAGATGCAATCAGATATTCCAGGAACTCCAGATTAGGCAAATCTATTGAGTCTATATCAAATCCAATAACAGATTCACCTGATCTACTTATACCATCTAGGGCTTTCAACCATGGCAAGTTTTCAAGAATCAAATCTCTGTAATCTAAGCAGAAAATACTTTTTTTTTAATGGAGACAAAGAACTGGTTATTTATATACTGGTGCATCTAAAAAAATAGAATATCACTGAAAAGATAATTGACATCAATAATTTAAGTCAAATAGAGAAACCCATATATTTTATAGACTCATTACAGTATGAATTACAAGGTTTAATACATTTGTGAGCCCTATAACAAATAAAAAATAGTGCTGGAGAACCCCTTTAATTTTCAATGCTGTACATGAAAAATTGCTCTAGGGTTTTTGGTAGTTGTTTCTAGTTTTTTCCCCCTCTGTCCTGTTTTTTCCCTGTTTTTTTTAAATTTGCTATGCCCTGCATTCTGCCCCTGTGTTTCCCCTTCTGCTTTTTGTCTCCACTTTGGGGGAGCGGGCCCTGTTTTTTAAATGAACCACTAGGTGTATAAATTAGTTGTTTGGGGGTCAGTTGAATTTGGGTCTTTTTGCCTGTGAGTAGTGAACCGAATGAAGTGATTGATAGGCTAAATAAGGTATCTAAAATAAAACCAATTAGACGGGGGGCCGGGGGGCTGAAGGGAAACCCCTTTTCTTGTAGGTTCTGGTCTCAAGAAAAAAAATAAAAATCCCACCAGCTATTTGCGGATCTTGCGCCTCTACTCCTGGTTCCCCCATTATTGCCCAGAGAATTTATAAAAAGGCCCCCTTCCCTCCCCAGGGGGTGTTCTCAAATTTTTTCCCTTTTCAATACCACCCCCTGCTACAATTGTGAACAAACCGCCTATCATATTAACCACGCGTTCTTTTCTTTCTCCTGCTTCTTGCGAGGTGACATTTCTCCAAAACCCAGCCCACCTCCTTTTATGCCTCCCACCTCCCCCTCCCATAGAAACCCTGCAACCAAATTGTATCCGTTTTACATCTTTTCCAGTCCCTTTGAAATGTGCTCTTGTGGAATGCCCGACCCTCTGAAAAAAAATCACTGCGTTCATGCCTGTTCCCCCAACTCCCCTCAACCTGCTACCCCTCACGAAACAGGGCCCCCAGCAATCTGACCCCGTTTCCCCTTGCCGCCTCACCTATGGGGGCCCTACACTTCCCCCACACCCTCAACTGAGAACGGTGGGTGGAGGGTTGGCATATTCTCTCCCCAAACTGTACTTCCAGGTCTTCCCTGCACCCCCTCATTTCCCCCTTTTGGGTCCACCCCCTCGCTCTTTCAGCCTTTTTTCCCCCCGAGCGGGGTTGTGTACAGACCCCCCGGCTCCCTGGGCCAATTCGGGTCTTTTGCTGCCGGCTCCCTCACTTTCCCCTACTAAAATACCACTCTCATCATGGGTGACTTTAACACCCCTTTTGAGACCCCATGTCTCCCTTTGCCTCAGACCTTTCAAAAACTCTTCTTTTGGGCCCTCTCGCAGCTTACTAACTCCCCCACCCACAAGGAGGGGAAACTTCGGATTGGTTTTTGTAACCGTTCCCCCAATCTCAATTTTTAAAAATTCTTTTTCCCTCTCTGCACAACTCTTTTCCTTCCTCTTATTTCCCACCCATTTTGGGGAACCCCTCCCGTCTCCGTTCAGAAATATCCGCTCCATGAACCTCGGGAAATTTCACAACACCAACAGTCCTCCCAACTCTTCCCTCTCCTCCCCGCCCTGGCGCCCAAACATATAAGGGAAACCCTTTTTTCACCACCCTGGACACTTTGGACCCGCCACACACCGCCCACCTAGTCGACACCCCGCACTGGCACACCCCTCGACTCCCCAATTCCGCGGATGTTAGATTTGCGGAGCTTTTGGGGAGGAAGTCGAAGCTCCTGCGATTTTCTACTAAAAAATTTATGTAGGTTTTATCAACTGCCCTTCACAGGCCCCAAACAAAAATTTTCACCTCCCTATCGAAACCCTTAACAACAACCTAAACCCTGTTTGACACCTCACCCCTTTTAGGCCAAAAAGCTCACCCCCCGGTCTTTTCCTCTGTTGCTGAAGACCGGGCCCCATCACTTCAAAAAAAAAATTGACAAAATCCGGCAAAGCATCTCATCTCAACCCCAGCACACCCTTCTGGTCCCTCCCCCCATCCCCCCGCCTAATAAGCTCTTACCCGACGAAGAAAAGTGTCCGGTTTTGCTGTCGCGGCCCCCCCCTGCTCTAGTGCCCCCTTTTCCCTCCCACCTTTCCCTTTTTTCCCCAGTATCTCTCTCCTAACTGAAATTTCTGTAACCTCTCTCTCCCCTCGGGATCTTCCTTTCCCTTTTAAACTGTTTTTTAACCCCCTTACTGAAAAACCCCCCTTTCCCCCCCGTGCTGTAACTACCACCAGCCTACCTGCCCTTTTCTCCAAACTCCTGGACGCTTGGGCTACTCTCGCCAATCCGCTTCTCTCCGCTAACCTCTTCTTGACCCTTGCAAACAGGGGTTTCCCCCAACCAAAACTCCACGGAAACGCTTAACTAAATTCCTGATTAAAAGCAAAAATCCATTGTTGTTTTTTGGATTTTGCGCGTTTTTACACGTTGTCCCAACCTTTTTCCGGTCAGCACCATTGGCCTCCAAGAAACCCCCTCTCTCTTGGTTTCATTTACTTTTAACCCTTTCAGTGGTCTATTTTCGGGTTTACCCCCTTCCTCTTCCCCCTTTTCGTCGGGGTTCTCAGGGACCGTCTGGCCCTTTCCCCCCAAACATCAGCCCCCACTGAACAAACCTAGCAGATTTTTGGTTCCAGTCCTTTTACGTTGATGACACCCAATTATCCCTCCTCCCGAGACAACTCCTGCTCTGCTACAAAACACCAGGGGCCTGTCTGTGCTCTGACATCATTCCTCCCTTACTTTAAAAAAACCTCACTAAACTGAACTTTAGCATTCCCCATCTACTAACAGACCTTTTCCCCCTTTTTGCTGTGTTGGCACCACCCTAACTCCAGGCAGCAGGGGCCCCCTGTCTTGGGGTTTTAAGATTCCGATCGTCTTTCGTCCCATTATCCAATCCCTTGCCGCCCTGTCACCCCGCCCTCAAGAACATCTCCCCAAACCGCTTTTCCCGTGGAACAATCAAACTCTCATTGTTGCTCTTTTCATTTTCGTTCGACCCACTGTAACTCCCTTTCTTATCGGTCTCCCTCTGTGCAAACTCTCCCTCCCAGTCTGTCCTGAAAGCAGCAGCGGCTGTCTTTCTTTCCCGCCCTTTTGATGCCTTACCCGGGGTCAGACTGATTTGCCTACCATACGGGTAAAACATAAACTCTACTCTACTAAAGCTTCCACAATGCTGTCCTCCTAATCCCTCCCTCACTTTTCTCCCCTACCCCCTCACGCTCTGCGTGAATCGGTTAACATATCAATCATCCCAACCTCCCCCTCCGTTCAAATTCCCCCGTGCGGGCCCTTTTTTTGGGGAAAATGCTACCCGGGGCAAAACAGGAACTCAGAACTCTCATAGCTTTAAAAGGGCCCCGAGAATCTTTCTCACTCGGCCCACCAAATCCCTAATGCTAAACCCACCCCCCCCCACACTCCCTAGCGCCTTTTCCCTTTTCGGCCTTAACGCATAATAAAGTTATGAGGGTGGCAGGTTCATCCGAATTCTATTGTTAAACAACCCCTATTTTTGTCCATGGGGACCATTGAAATCGCCTTCTTGCCCTTGTCCTCCCGACCCCTAAAAATTTTAACTTTGCGACAGGGCCCCACACCTTTTGTTCATCTGTAAGTAATTGTAATGTCTGTACGTTTACCCTCCAAATTGTAAAGTGTGGGAATAGTTGGCGCTTATTAAAAATTATTTTATTATTTTTATTTCTAATTTTTTAGATGCACAAGTGTATGAAAACCGTTTCAGCCTGTGTTTTAACCCAATTTTCCCTTTCATTTTTAGGTTGTTCACACGGGTTAAAGGGACGTATCTCGCCCCTATTTTTCGCCGTGTGCGCGAGTACATCCCAGTCCCTTAGGTAATCCCCTTTTTTATAGGAAACTATGGTTATGTCTCCTCTCCCCAATCGAACAATATGCCGAGCGGGGAGACAAGTGACATGTCAATTATTCACTGCGTATACGTGCCGTGAATAATGAATGTCTATTTTGCTGGCGGGCTGTCAGCCCTCCCCACCCGCGGCGTAATTGCAGGGCGAAATACGTCCCGCAATTACTGCCGTGTGAACATAGCCTAAGTCTTCAGAAGGTTAGTCTCCCAGCATTCCTTACCGGCTCAACATCTGCACAGAGGTTGCCATTCTCAGAAGTGTATCCTCTACATCATACACAGTACAATTATCATTTATGATAATCTAAAAGTGCCCTCAGAACGCCCCTATGCACATAAGATAGCCGGCTGATCCCACCGACTTTTCGTTAATATGTATGGGGGCTTCTGCATTACAGGAGTTCAGCTCAGAAGGAAGGTACGTTTTTGAGTCCAGGTAAATGCAGCTCTGGGCTATAATACAAGCACTAAGTCAAGGTCAGTTCTGATGTTCTGTAATAAAATATATTCCCAACGTTACTGTAAATCCACACACAATGATGTTTCAGTCAGTTATTCAGATGGTTGTCGGATTTTGAAACAGTCTAAAAACAGACTGTCAACCATCTCCATAAACTTTTAGAAAATCCAAGCTGTAGTCTACATAGCTATGATTTTCTGACAGCCAGATTTCAAATCCAAAAATGGTCTAAAAAAAACAAAAAAACTTTGAACATGCACATTCTTCCGCCCAGTTTTAGGGAGCAAAGTGTAATGTTCAATAGTTAGGGTGATGGCTGAATCCACAAACTTTCCATAAAAAAAATCCGATAAAATGCTGGTCGGATTCTTTAATCAGAATTCGACCAGTATTTTATCTATACCATGTGGTCGTACCCTTAAAGGGGTTGTCTCAAAAAGCCGTTTCACAGAGCCTCAAGCAGTTTTAGATTAATGCTTCCAGTCTCTTCCTGGTCATGTAGTGAGTGGTTCTATAGCAATGATTAGCATATCAGCTCGGTATTCACAGACCTTTTAATTGCACTGACATGAGAGAAGGAGATCTTAGCAATAGTGTAAAGAGCTTCAGAGCTCAGAGTAGACAAGTAATTAATCTCCTTTGTTAGAGAAAACACTCTCCGTTTTCAAGCTGCTGGCAGTCTTGTGTGCTGACCTGTGGTGACGTCACTCCCTGCTATCAGATACAGAAGCAAAACTACAACCAGAAAAACCTGTGTGCACTTGCAGCAAATAAAAATCTTGCTTATCTCTTCAACAAGGCAAAACAAACAAAGCAATATATTTAGAAAAAGTCTTCACTTACCTTCCCTACATTATTATTTTTTATTTTAAAGTGGTATTAGTTCCAGGGCGCTGTACATTCAAGGGGGTTACATACATAACAGGTCAAACAAGTACAATGGTGACAATAAATGACTAACAATTGGTACAGAGGACCCTACCCGCAAAGGCTTACAATCAACATGTTGAAAGCTAATCTTTGTAGTGAGAAAACCCCTTTAACTTCTTATAACGTTTTTCTTGGTTATCCTATACATTATATGTAAATTGCTGGAATGGGGAAAGATGGTTCCACCAAATTTATTAAGGGACTTTAAAGGGAATGGGTCATCAAAAATTTTCACTTTGGCCACTAGGCCTAATAATCGTCTGATACTTCCTGTTCTGTTTAGAGAGCTTTTCAGCAGTGTTCTCATTATAAGTAAAAGCAGGGTCACACTGAAAGGAGACACCAATGTGTACAGATAACACAGAATCCACCAGTCACAAGAGGAGATGGCACAGCTCCCCTTCCCCCCTCCCTTCACAGTGAAAACTCTCCTATACAAGTCTACGGGACAGAATCTGTCTTAAGGATCCTATGGGCATGAAGCTGCTGTAAAGCATCTCTCTGACTGCTGTTAAAGCAAGAATGTCTTCCCCCACAATCATATATAGACGGCCGAATAGAGAAATCTACCATCAGGAAATAAAACCGACTGAGAGGAAAAGCATATGGATCAGGGTCTTGATTAATAAGTAAAAAAAAAAAAAAAATGGCGACATATTCCCTTTAAGGTTTACACTGTTTAATTAGCCTTATTAAGTAACAGCTGAGCAGGCTCTTAAAATAAAACTACAATGTTAATGTGGTGTATTTTTGGGTGAAAAAACAATGTGGTCATTCTTACAGACTGTTTTCACGTGAATCAAGTAAAAGATTTGCCATGTGAACATACCATTAGGGCTCCATGGTTAAAAAAAAATTATGCCAGCATGTGAAAGTCACAATTATTGGTTTGGCGAATGCAATTCGTGTACAGGTGTTCATTTTGACAGCTAGGGAATATCTAAATACCTATATCTATGTATCTATCTATCTCTCCCTCAGCGTGTATGGTGTCAGTTTGTAACCAAAATACTGTCACCGGATGACTACTTGAGACACTAGGGCATTTACAGCATCTCACAAAAGTGAGTACACTCCTCAAATTTTTGTAAATATTGTAAATATCTTTTCTTAGGAAAACAATGAAGATATGACATCGATACAATGTAAAGTAGTCAGTCTATAGCTTGCAAAAACGTACACCTCAAAGTAAAAATGGACAAATTGTGCCCAAAGTGTGAATGTTAGAGACCTTGTGCTCCTCCACATTTCATTTGAGGATGTCCCACAGATGCTCAATAGGGTTTAGGGCTGGAGACATGCTTTTCTTTAGTAAGGCAGTGGTGGTCTTGGAGGTGTGTTTGGGATCGTTACTATATTGGGATACTGCCCTGTGGCCCAGTTTCTGAAGGGAGGGGTCATGGTCTGCTTCAGTATGTCACAGTACATATTGGCATTCCTGATTCCATAAATGAACTGTACCTCAATACAGCCAGCAGCACTCATGCAGCCCAAAACCATGATACTCCCACCACCATGCCTGACTGTAGGCCAGACACACTTGTCTTTGTACTCCTCACCTGGTTGACACCACACACGCTTGACACCATCAGAACCAAATACGTTTATCTTGGTTTAATCAGAACACAGGACATGGTTCCAGTAATAAATGTCCTTAGTCTGCTTGTCCGTTTGCAGGGTTTCGTGTGCATCATCTTTAGAATAGGCTTCCTTCTCGGAAGACAGCCATGAAGACCAATTTGATACAGTGTGCACAGCAGCTTCTGCTGAAGTAAGCACCCCACTGAAGCACTGTACAGATATATGAAGTGTGATATTGACACTTAAAAGCACAAGGGGGTAAATGCTTAGCGGCTTCTACTCAGCAATAAGAGGAAAACAAAATGTAAAAATGTTTAGGGTTCCTCTTTGAATGGAGAATTCGTGATGAATAGTGATAAGGTATATACCCAGAATGAAGTTTATTAGGAAATGTTTTAACTACAATTGCAGTAACAATAAAAGAAGAGCCTGCAGGGGCCACCAATGTCTACCAAAGTAGACCAGTGGGGCAACATGCAAATAAACCTCCCAACACCTGTGCATTACAATTATTTTTAAGTGACTTCCCGCAAATGGACGTATGCATACGCCCTAGCGGTCGCCACATCCAAGCCAATTACCGCTGGCTTCATGCCACATCACCCTCGGCCGGAGTGAGCTCCGGCCGCGGGTGATTAACGCTTCATTACCGCGCCTGTCATGGCTGCGATAATGAAAGTGCAGGCAGCAGGTGTGAGCTCCTGCTGCCTCCGATCTGGCGCAGCAAGCGGCGCAGATGCTGCTAGCTGGTCTCTTACCGGACTCCCCGGATGCTTTCTGAAAGCATCCGGTAGTCTGGTGACGTCACCATGCCCACAATGCATTGTGGGCATGGTGTCAGTAGTAACGCTGTGCATAGGTCTCCTAGTCAAACAGCAATCTAACGACTGCTTTTCCCCAGTGGGGATTTGCTGTTACAAATCCCCACTGGGGAAAAGTAAAAAAAAGTAAAAAAGTAAAACACAAACAAAAAAAATAAAATTAGAAAACACGTACACCTCCCTTTTCCCCTTTACAAACGCCAATCGCTCCAAAAAAGATGAAAAATAAATAAAGTACCCATATTTGGTATTGATGCGTGCGTAACGACCCACCCTATAAATCTGTCACATTAATTAACCCGTACGGTGAACGCCGTAAAAAACAAAAACAAAAAACAGTCACAGAATTGCAAAAAAAAGTCCTTAAACAGCTCTGTATATGGAAAAATAAAAAAGTTATGGCTCTCAGAAGACAGCGATGCATAAATATTATTTAACACAATAAAAACACTTTTTTTTTTTTTTTTTTTAAAAGTGCTTCAAAATTACAGAAAAACTATATAAATAGGGTATCGCCGTAATCGTATCGACCCAGAGAGTAAAGTTTACAGGTCATGGATACTGCACTTTGAGCGTTGCTAAAAATAAAAAACACTACTAGGATTGCAGTATTTTCTTCACCCTGCCTTCCAAAAAACGGATTTAAAAGTGATCAAAAAGTCTTGTCCCCCCAAAAATGATACCAGTAAAAACGGCATCTCATCCCGCAAAAAAAAGCCCTACACAACTCCGTACACAGAAAAATAAAAAAGTTATGGTTCTCAGACTATGGCGATGCAAAAACGTGTTTTCCTTTTTGAATAAAAGTGTTTTTATTGTGTAAAAGCAGTAAAACATAAAAAAAAAAATATAAATTGGGTATCGCTGTAATCGTATCGACCTGTTGAGTAATACTAGTATAATCAGTTATACTGCACGCTGACCGCTGTAAAAAATAAAAAACACTACCAGGAATGCTGTATTTTGTTCAAAATGCCTCACAAAAATTTAAATAAAAAGTGATCAAAGGGGCATATGCCCCTCATAATGGTATTAAAAAAAACGCCAACTCATCCCACAAAAAACAAGCCCATAATCAGCTCCGTATACAGAAAACTGAAAAAGTTATGGCTATCAGAACAGGACAACATAAGGGGCGGAGCCTGACTGGCAAGCTGAGCGGCAGCATCTAAGAGGAGCTCCAGCACTTGCTCCTGAAAAACCCTGTGTTGGGAGGCATAGGACTTACAAACTCCGTGGACAACAAGCAGAGCTGTTTCTCATACTCACTGGAGTATTCTGGTCACTTTCCAGACCTGTGGTGCGATGACTCGCCGCAACAAGGAGCCACAGAAGGTGGAGAGTGGAGCTGAACAAGAAGCCCAGGGACAGCGTGGCTCTGCAAGAAAAAGCAGGGGAAGCAAGCAGAGGTACCGAATGGGACACTGGCTAAATTAGCCCAATATGCCCACAACCCTTCCACATCTTCCTCTGGCATAGTCTTCCAGTAAGCAACAGCAGGATGCTGGAAATATACAAGCAGTAGCTGTGACAGACAAGCAAAGAGCACAGAGATAAGTGCCAGCAGCATGCATCCAGGAGCCAGACCTAAAACAAATACACAGGTCACTCCTAGTTTACAAGCACAGGAGGATACAGAACCTACACTGAGAGATGTGCTTCAAGCTGTTCACCAATGCCATACTGCTTTATCCACCCTGACTACACAAGTTGGTGGTCTTAAAGAGGATATCAACATCATGCGGCATGATATGCAGAGATATGCTGAGCGGGTCAAAGCTGCTGAAACCAGAATCAGTGATTTGGAGGATCAATTCACTCCTATGCAGCGGGACTGGGAGTCGCATTCTCAGGTGATCAAGGCACTACTCGCCAAGACGGATGATCTGGAGAATCGCTCCCGCAGAAACAATGTGCGCATCGTGGGAGTGCCCGAAAAAACAGAGGGCTCCAACCCATCAGAGTTCTTTGAGACCTGGCTCACTAATATCTTTGGAAAGGACTCCCTTTTCTTCTCTGTTGGCAGTTGAGAGGGCGCACAGGGTCCAATGCGCCCATTACTCCAGGAGCCCCGCCTATATCAGTGCTGGTTAAGCTGCTGCACTTTAAAGATAAGGGACACTATACTGCGCAAAGCGCGCCTTCAGCAGGACGTCATGGTGGACGGCTGTGGATCTCCTTCTATCGGATTTTCTCTATAGAGGTTCAAAAAGAAGAGCGCAGTTCCAGGTGTCAAGGAGGCGGGCTCTTTTTTGGGGCTTCGGGTGCAAAACGCCATGCTATTCCCCGCCAGATCCGATGTGGCGGGTTTAAAATCTACGCATTTTTTTGAAACTCCAAAAGACCCCTATGCAGTGATTGAAAAGAATGAATCCCCCATCAAAGCGCAGCTTAAGAGGATTCCGGGAAGAGATAAGTGATCACCATTGTACACATTTTTTTTCACTTCCCTTTCGGAATTTCCTTGTTTTTATTTTTCGCCCTGCCCCCAACCCCGGTTTCTATGTTTTTTTAAAAAAATTTACTTTTTTAGGAGCAGGGGGGGGGTTGGAGAACAACTGTTAGTTTGTTCTTGGGGTTGGTTAAAATTTTGTTGCCTTCACTTCCGGTAGTATGGGGGATTTAAAGGCCCTTTTTTGGGGGTTTGTTTAAAATTTTCCCAAAATTTTTTAATTTCTTTTTATTTTGTAATATTTTAAAATTTTTGGGTTTCCCATGTTTATTTTGAGGGGGGGGGGGTGAAATCTATTCCGAAGGGTTTTTCCCTTACTTTGTGAGGCAGGTTGGATGGCTTCCATCCATTTTCTTGCTTTTAAAAGTTATTTGGGAAAAATTAAGGGGACACAGGATGTTGGGATGGGGAAAAGAAAAAAATGGTCCCCTTTGGAATGTCTCGGGGAACTGGGAAACCCAAAAAAAAGATATGGATTTTTTAATTTTCTTTCCCAAAATCACCCAGCTATATTGTTTATTCAAGGGGACACATTTTGGGGGTTACGATAAAGTAAAATGGCTTAAAAAAGGGGAATGGGGGGGGTTGGGCGAGCCCAATTTGTTTAACAGTAATTTCAAGGGGCGTCAGTTTTATCACCCTAAAATCCATTCCTTTTAAATTGTCTGGCTTTTGGAGAGAGGGGGTGGGAGATTTTTATGTGTATACTTTTAAAAATTAATACTTGAATTTTTTTTGGAAAACTTTTATATGCCTCCCCCCTTAATTTGCCAGTCCCTTTTTTAAAAAGCCAGTGTTTTTCTTTGTGGATGGTTATCTGTTGTAATTTCTTATTAGGGGGGGATTTTAATACTGTGGGGGGACCCCGGGGAAAAAAATTTTCAGCAAAAAAATTTTACTATTTCCCTCTGAAATTTAAATCCGTTTGGGACACATGATTGGAGATTTGGAACTTTTTGGACATTGGCGGTGCTAAACAACCCTAATGGTTTCACTTTTTCATTTTTTTTTCTATTTCTTTTCCCCACATTTTTCGAATAGTTTATGGTTTGGGTAATCGCGGCTGTGTAAAATTGGAAAACAAAAAATGAGTTTTACAACGCTCCTTTTCTATCATTGCCAATGTGATACGTTTTAAAAATTTTCCTTTGTTTTATTCCCTTTGGGGAAATATGAGGCGGTGGAGATTTAAGGGCTCTTTGGCTGCCCCTAATGGATACATTTAAATTTTGGCTTTCGGATTTGGGGGAAATTTTCTTTGATAAAATTTGGACCGCTGGGTTCAGTACAGTGTGGGACACTATGAAGGGAAACCTTAGAGGGGGGCTGACAAGGGAAAATTAGCCCCTTGAAGTTTAAAAAAAGGGGGCAGCTAAAAAAAAACTTTTCCGTAAACCAAGTAAATTCTGCTGAGAATCGATTCTTTTTGTTTCGAAATTCAAAGCAGGGGGGGGAACTGCTTTTAAGGCGAAAGGGTACCTGAACAAATTTCTATTGGGAATCTGCTAAAAAATAAAGGGTTTTTTCCAAAAAGAAAAAATTATTTTGGTGAAGGGGAGCAGGGGGGCCCGTTACTTACCCCACTACCCAATTAATTCCCGAGGGGCTCCAGTTTTATACAGCTCTGGACACCGCTCAGGGGGCCTTTAAATAAACAGCCCCCTTTGGAAATTTTTTGGGAAATATTGGGGGATTTTTTTTTAAACTTTTTATAAAAATTAAAGACTTGAGGTTTCCCCCTTTCCGATCCAAAAAAATTTATGGGTATAGTTCCCCCCCAAATTTTTCAGGGCAGAACAGCGAGAGGTTTTGGGGATGCGCCTCAAAGTCTAGGGGAAAATGCGGTGGAAAGTTAAGCTTTGGCAAATAAAAAGTCCCGGGGTTGGATGGTTTCCCTTTCAGAGGTAAATCACCCATTTTGGGGGGTGTTGTTACCTAATTTGTTGGGGGTTTTTCGGGATGCAAAAGACACAGGGCGGTTGTGCTTCAAGGGAAAAAGGGGAAGGGCGGTAAAAATTGGTGTTTTTAAAAAACCCTGATGAGACCCTTGCCCCCGGAGTCAAAACGGGCCCATTTTTTAACCCCCAGGGGTACAAAATTAAGCAAAGGGCCGTTTGCAAAACAGACAAAAGAGGTGGTATCAGATCTCGTGCCCCTGATCAGGCGGGTTTTATACCACAGAGGTTTTCGTCCTTTTAATTTTAAAGGAGTTGTACCCTGAACCTGCAGTTCCCCGGTTGATAACGTGGGGCTGGGGTTCAATCTGTTCTTTAGATGCTGCAAAGGCCTTTGATGTGGGAGGGGGAAATTTTTTAAATGGGCGGTTTTACAAAAAAATTTGGGGTTTTGGCCCAAAAAAATTATACCGGAAATTAACCCGGGTTTTTTACTGTTCCAAAGGTAAGGTGCATTTCTAATAATTTACAATCAGAGAGTTTGATTTTGCGAAGGGGAAAAAGGGACGGGGGATGCCTTTTTTCTCATTGCATTTCCCCCTAGCAATTGACCCTTTAAAGAACCCTAGTTTAGGCAAAGGGGCCCTTTTTAAAGGGGTTTAGGAGAGGGGCTGGAGGAAAAAAAAATACCCTTTATACCTGATGATATCCCCCTTTTTTTGGCTAAAAACTGGCGGTTTCATTGCCAGAGGAAATTTAAATTGCTTTAAAAAGCTATGGTCCCTTATTTGGGGTTGAAAAATTAAAATTGGGGGAATTTTCTGTCCTTATGCTTGGTTTGCCTGGATAAATTTTATCTCCCCGGAGATATACCACTTTTTAGTGTCCCTTTTCTTTCCGTTTCCCGGGTAAAAATATTTCTGTAAATTTTACAGGAATTTGGGCGGTTAAATTGGGATCCATTGTTGTTAAATTTAAAAAAAAAATTGGGATGACTGGCGTAAATTACCATTATCGATTGCGGGAAAGATCAAATCGGGGAAAAATGATTTGGTCCCAAAGTTGTTTTTAAAATCCTACAAAACTCTCCAATCTGGCCCCCCGGGAGATTTTTTTTTTAAAGCCCAATGCTTTTTTCCAGGCCCTTATCTGGGGAGGACACATGCCGGATTAAAAGCTAGAAACTCTGAAAAAATTGGAAAAGGGAAACGAGGGGGGGGGTTGGCAATTCCTAATCCAGCAGTTTATTCTTGGCACCCACAACTGCAATATATGGGGTTTTGGGGATGGGGGGGGGATAAGGTTTTAAAAACTTGAAATTATACCCCACTTTTTTTAAATTCTCCCAATTTTTTAGGGAAAAAAGGGGAGGCAAAAATTTTTTTTTAGTGCACCCCAAAAATTTTCCCAAAATTTTTATATTGATCCCAAAAACGTGGGGGAAATTAGGGGGTGGATTTTGGGTTTCGGGGCTGCACATCCTATAGGGGATTTGGAATCCCCCGGGTTTTGTCCAAAATTTTTGGGTGCTTCAGGGATTTGGTACAGGGGTTTTTCTAGGGGCCTTCAATTTGTCTCCCAACTGTTACAGATCAGGGGGTGTTTAAAAAGTTTTCAGCAATTCAAATAAAATTTTTTCCCTTCCCGCATACCCCGGGCTATACAAATTTTTTAATTTTTGGCGGTTTAAAATTGCAAAAAAATCAAACAAAATTTCAATATAATGCCATTTTTTAAATCCGTTTAAAATAGGGTCAAAAAACTCAAAAAAAACGGGGGAAACTGAAAATAAATTTTTATATAAAAATTTTTTGGGGGCAAATTTTTTTTTTCAAAAAAAACCCAAAATAGATTTCGTAGTAGGTGGGAAGGAGATATTGGCCCTTTTGAGCCTAATATTTGGGGGGAAAGTTACTGGAGCCTTTCCTTTGTTTCAGTGAGTGAACAAGCATCGAATCTTCAAAAATTTTTAATACATCGTTTTTAAAGGGACTTCTCTTTTTTCTACATTTTTTGGAATTGGGGCCTTCCTCGTGTAATAGGGTCATGTGCACCCGGCCTTTGATGCTTATGTTCTGGCATTCCCCCCAAAAAATGGGAGCGGTTATTGTATTTTTATTGCCCGATTGACCCAAGGTATTTTTTCTTTTTTCATTTTGGAGATGAATCCTTTTGGTTTGTATTTTGGGTTATGTAGGAGCTTAAGGGTTTTCAGGGGCCCTTGAGAAAACCGCAATATTAGACTTTTTTTTTAAGGGAAAGGAAAAATTTAAAATAGCGCAAAGTGGCTTGGGTGCAGAAAACCCCCGTCAGCACAAAGGAATTTGTTAATAAAGTGAACTGGTTTATTGCTCTGGAGAGAGGGGTGTTTTATTGAAAAGGAGCCAAAATTTAAATTTTAAAAAAATATTGGGGTAATTTGGTGGATACTTTGGTCCCTTTTTTGACCCAAAATTAGTTAGGCAGAGGGTGTTTGGGGGTCTCGGTGTAGAGGTTCCTGGGGGCTGTGTCTATGGCGTTGTGTGGATGGAGGCCGTTCCGACAGCCAGGTACAATTTTTATTGTGACAAGAAAATAATGGTTTAATTAATAATTTCATTGCTATGTGATTTTTAATGGATTTTTTTACTGCTTGAATCTGGGGTTTGGGTTTGGGGGGTGGGTGGGTTGGGTTTTGGGGAAAAAAAGTTGAAATTTTGGGCTTTAAAAGAATATAACTGTACCCCTTTTTTTTAAAACTTTATATTGCCAATAAAAAGTTTATGGTTTAAAAAAAAAAAAAAAAAAAAAAAAAAAAAGAAAAGGGGCAAATTTAAAAAAAGCAATTTTTTTATAGACCATTTCTATTGTGTAAAAAATAATTAAAACAAAAAAAAAAAAACTATATAAAAACTTTTATCATTCAATTGTAACGACCCCCCTTTAAAAAAGATACCTGTCATTTATATGCACGGCGCGCTGTAAAAAATTTAAGCCCAAAAAAAATGGGGAAATTTCGTTTTTTCCCCTCATGTTCTTTGCCCCAAAGCCAAAAAAAAAAAAAAAAAAAAAAAACAAAACTTTTGGAAAAACCTGTGCACCCCAAAAAAATTTTTAAAACACCCCTAGATGAGATCCCTGAGGGGTGATGGGAAACCCCAAAAAGGGGGTGACTTTTGGAAGGTTTCACCCGTTTTTGGTACTTTTTGGGGGTTTTTTAAATGCGACCCTGGCCCCCCAAAAAAGGGGTTCCAAAAAGCCCAAATTTGCGCTCCCCCCCTTTTGGGCCGGGGCCCTGCGTCCAAAAGCAGGGTTTTCCCCCCCACATGTAGGGTATTGGGAAAAAATTGCGTAACAAGGTTTTGGGGGCTTTTTTACCGAATTTCCTTGTTTTAAAAAAGAAAAAAATTTTTTAAACTAAAAATTTGGTTATTTGGAAAAAAAATTTTTTTTGGGTTTTTTTACAGCCCAAAAGCTAAAAATTTTTTTGGGCACACTGTGGGGTTTGATATGCTCCCTCACCCCTTTGATAAATTCCTTAAGGGGGGGTAGTTTAAAAAATTTTGGTTTTTTTTTGGGGGAGGGAGATATGGCGAAAATTTTTTGCCCGTAGGGGGCTCCCCAAAAACCCGAAATGGCCTCTTTAAAAAAAAATGGTAATGAAAATGAGACCCCCGGTCCGTAGGTGTCCTCCTATTTTGGGGCTTGTGGTTGAGCCAAAAAATGCATTTGGGCCCCAAAATATGGGTTTCTCTGAAAACGGCAGAATTGAGGAAAACAATTTTAAAAATTTCATATCCCTGATCACTTTTTCCCTATTCTTTTGAATTTAAGGGATAAAAAATTTTAAAAAAATTTCCCCAAAAAAATTTTTTAAAATTTTACTTCCAAATTTTTCTTTTTAAATTTCCCGTGAAAACCTAATGTGTTTTGAAAACTTTAAAAGGGGTGTTATCGTTTCATTAAATGGTCTTCAGAATAAGGGGACAGTGAAAACAAGCAACTTTGCAATTGGATGTCATTAGCAAAGCTGCCTTGTTCTCACAGTGTCCCTTATCTTGTGTTTTTATTTACACTGATATCCAGTGTGGGTCTGATCCCTCCTCCTTGCAATTCACTAGCTGAGAGCTCATTTACATTCTGTACAGCCCCTGGGTCGATTCATGGAGCTGTGTCTCTGACTCAGAGTTAGGGGCCGTAGCATTTTCTGTCTCCACACCTAGCAGAAACAGACTGCAGCAGATTGTACAATGAGAAAACATGACAGTTTTGTCCCTGTGCCTAACTCTCCTGCATACTAGCAGATATGTGCCTTTCTTAGAAAGCTGTAATACATCTCCAGCTGTGAGAGATCAGTGCTCAGATTAGATTGAATGCAGCCTGTGGTATGTATACAGCTCTTATAAAATAAGACTGATAGGGAGAGACACAGTGATATGTGGACTCAGAGGGAGGGGAGGGGGGTGAGTCTCAGCCCAGCAGTGAAGGGGGCATGATGTCATCCAGCTGGGAGGGGAAGAAACGCCCCTGCATTCACAGAGCTGAGAAGCTAAGAGCAGTGTGAAGCAGCCAAAGTAAGGAAGCGATACATCCCCTTTAAGGGGTGTTGTTTCTTAGATGGAGTCATTTATGGGGATATCTAACATACAGGTCAATCAAAGTCACGTTAGAACTGGACTGGTCCCTAAAAAATGTATATTGCAAATTTTCTTGAAAATTTGAAAATTACTACTAAATTTCTAAGCCCTCTAATGTCGTTAAAAAAAAAAAAAAGACATTTAAAAAAATGATGCCAAACTACAGCAGACATATGGTAGATGCTAGTTATAAACTAATTTTGAGTGAATAACTATCTGTCTTACATGCAGAAATTTTTTGAAGTTTAAATTGGTAAATTTTTCACATTTTTCACAAATAAACAAGCATTTTTTGGACCAAAATTTCTTGCTATCTCAAAGCACAATGTGTCACGAGAAACAATCTCTGAATCACATGGACAGGTTAAAGTGTCAAAAAGTTATTCTCACATAAAGTGACACATGACAGATTTCAAAAATGGGGCTCTGTCAGAGAGGCCAAAACTGGCTCCGGCGTTAAGGGGTTAAATTACTTTAAAAGAATTGTCTCACTACATCGACTCCTCTTGCCTCAGTCTTGTTTTCTCAGTTGCATTTTTTAATTCAGGGGCGTGTTTAATGGCTTCTACTTGTTACTACTAGCCTGCATTGACGAGCTGCTGAGGACATCAAGTCTATGAGAGCTATGAATAACCATAATTGCAGGGCGCATTTCGGACATATTGCAGCACAATTACGCCGTGTGAACATACCCTTAATGGATATATTGCAAAGTGGCTTACTGGCTTGTTTTTGCAAGATGTTTAACATAAAAAGCAATCCTTGCAGTGAGACAACCACTTTAAGTAATTTTTGTGAACATGCAATTTCTGTCTTGGGGCAAAAGAGGATCTCTCATCATTTCACAGAGCCACAACCAGCTTCAGACTCCTTCCTGGTCACGCTGTGGGTGGGTCTATAGCAGTGATTAACATATCAGCTCGCTATTCCTGTTATAGTGACATGAGTGCAAGAGGTTTATAATCTGTAGTGCACAAAGTTACAGAGCTTGAAGGGTTTACACTGGTCATTAACTTAGGTAAACAAACTCCGGTACTAACATTCAGCAGGGAGTGACTCACCATTGTCAGACAGCAATTTGTATAACAATCAGGTAAGAAAGAGAGCAGAGAGAGGTGGTTGGTAACCTAGAGAAACTTGAACACAGTAGCAGTAGATAAAATCTTTATTTCCGGAACAAAACAAACTAGCAATGTATTTGGTAATAGTCTTCATTTACCTTTCCCTACATGTTAAAAAGATAATATCTGTGGAGAGAAAACACCTTTAAGTACATGCATTTTCTATTAAGCTCGCCATCCTGGAACGGGCTACCTATAAGTGGCCAGATGGTGTGCGATTTACTCTTTTTACAGTTTACATACATGTGCATTCATATGACGTATGCCAATTGGGCACTTGCATTACTGCATTAAAAGGTTTAGTCTCATTAAGATGACCCCTTTTAAAGGATGCCGCCATTATTGTCAATGTTGCAGTTTCTATAAATCCTAGCAAAAAGCTTTTATCAGAGAAGGTTCATTTAAAAATTC